>JAULKO010000111.1:724566-737867 GCA_032356045.1 Mediaster aequalis | reverse complement strand
AACAAAATCACCAGCTGCAGTAACGCACACACGATCATACTGAATGAACAAGAACACATACAGCCGGAATGAGTTTACGCACTCTTGCGGGATCATTACAATATATATTTTCGCGGCACAATTATTCAGCCTACATTTTGACAACTGTGTACGCCCCACAAATCATCGCAAATTGACCGCACAAACCTCCCCTTAAATCCGTCAGCGTTCCTCGTCCTTTCTGGAAGGAATATCATTTGTTCTTCCGTTTCATTTCCCGGCCGTAAATTACCCCTCCGTTGTATCATGTCCTATAACTCTACACCCCGATCCAATTATCGGAAAACAGTCGGCTGCAGAAGTAAAAATCCTGTAAAAACACGAAATTGCTGTCTTGGGACGTTTTTAGTTTCGTTGGAGGGTTAAGTGCGGAGGAGGATGCAAAGCGGCAGTTGTTAAAAGGAGGAACACGTGATGGATAGCTGATATCACAGGTAGTGATCAGATCTCCTAAGGACGAAAGGCATTAGACAGCTAATTAAAATTAGATTACAAAGCTTTTCATTTGGATGACTACAAGCGCACTGCCTTTTTTTTTGGGGGGGGGAGGGGGACACATATCCAGGGTATAAAATCACTAGAATTCAGGGTCCACGAATTCGCAGTCTTGCCCCCCTTCCCCTGAAGCAGACATCGGTCTTATGTCTCGGTTATTGGGGCGTGGCTAATCCTGATAAGGGCGTGCGTACAACAGAGACCTAATATGAGTTTGCGATTTTGATTGCGGTGTATTCAAACCCGTGTGTTGAGAATTTTTCCGATGCCCCTAAGATATCCCTTTGTTTTAGTGGGCGTGGCATACTTGCGTGGAGGGGCGTGACCAACTAGATGGTCTGCAGCTGTCTCGACACAACGCGCAATCGAAGAGTCGCTGGTTCGATTCTTCTGCTGACTTGTGTTGTTTCTCCATGTGACATTATAAACAATCGCTTGCCTCTTTCCTCTGTATACCAAGGAAGCAAAATCGGTAGGGTGTGGCTCTGATGGACCGTCATCCCACCCCTTGCTGTACGGAATTATTGAGTCGACATCGGTTCACCCTAGCTATACCCGGGTGTAAAGCGAAAAACTATGGCAGCACCCCCTTTCCATTGTGCCAGCAGCACTATGGAATTCCTTGTCTGGTGCATGCTTCCCTCCATCCTGTGATCTGCCCCGATTCAACAAGAACCTCAACTCCATTCTTCTGCATCTATGAGTGTATCCTTGTCGTAACCTTCCTTTTCTCCAATTTCTAGCCCTGTAAAGGGAGAATTCCATAAAAAAACCTTGCTGTGATAAGCCTGTGATCTGGGTCCGGCCAGAGCAAAATAATAAAGTTAAGAAACTTATAATATACCGGGAACATCAGTCAAACCACGCGTCTGTCAGCACGCAACTACTTGCTTTGGTCTCCATATCCAGTAAATTGTTTCTTCTCTTTGACACCTCGCCCTGTTTGTTACCGTGTTTGTCTTTTCCGTCCACAACCGTGTAATGTTTCCTTCTGAGCGGGATAAATCAGGGGGGTCAGGTGATTTTTCATGTCCGGTTGTCGGTTAAATTAGGGGTATCGGTCTAGAAAACGACCTCTTTTTTTTTTTTTTAACTCGCGATCCAAATTGCAAATTTGGTGGGGCTTGTCGCTAATGATTTCAGCTCTGGTGAGATCTGTTCGCGCAGTCTGGAATCTGGATGCGAGTGTGTGCGAGTGCGACATTCGCAGTCCAGTTGGCCTACGTTCCTTCTACACAAAACATCCAAATGGCGGGACACTGTGTCTTCGCCAGGGTACAACTGCTGAATCGACTTTTTATTCAGGTTACCCAAATCCGGACACTGACCCAATTACGAATGCAGATATGCAGAATATTCATTTAACGGGCGAATTCCACGACAAAAATGCGTCTAAAAACGTGGACCCGTGTGTCTTTTTTTACACAGCTCAAAAAAAGTGAGCACACCCTACATAATTTGGCAAACATTTCACTGTAACTTTCCAAGCAGCTGTATTTGAAGCACTAGCGTGAAGTTTAATATGAAGTAGACATTCTGTGAGCTGTGTGCAAGTGCAAAACTAATATTCCATGAAAACAAGGTAACATACATAATGTATTCAAATTGTATGCATACTTTGTTGCCAAATTGTGAAGGGTGTACTCACTTTTGTGAGCTTTTCTGTAGGTGCCCGTTATAAGTATTGAGTTATTATTATTATTATTATTATTATTATTATTATTATTATTATTATTCGTAAATGCACCTGCAAAGGCAACAGCTGTTGCCAAGCCTTCGGAGGCAGAACTAACACGACAGCAGCAACATCAGCAAGCGAACTGCATCAGCAGTTACTCCAACAGCAGCCAAAAACCCCCACAAACATACATGTATGTAGAAATTATTACTGTGATGTATCTTTAAAAATAAAATAAAAAATGAGTAATATATAAAAGAATGAGCTCAGGCAAAAAGGCAACAGCCACAACAACTCCAAAGCAAGAAAAATGGGCAGCCATGTTCATGAAATGGCGGTGTTTTCAATTGACGACCAGTGCGGTTTTTTTCACCAGCTTAACGGCGGAAGAAGTCCTTCACACAGTGCACAAGATTGATCGAGACAATCACGACAGAGGCGAGCGGTCATTCTTCAATATCCACCTCAAATTGACACTTTCCCGTCTTTCTCTCTCTCCAACCTTCCACAACCACGCGGCGATTTCGTTTGGTACCACTCTGTCAGCTTCCTGACGTCACCACTTTCCAGGATTGGTGGAGAGGTCTTTCAAGCAGGTCGGTCAAACGGATAAAAGTTTTTAATTGTGCGGAGTACCGCTCCTAGATGCATCATTCTGTCATTGCTGGAAAGGGATCCAAAGTGGTTTTGATTCACTGGCGGTGCCGACAAAGAGGCCTGTGTTCCTAAATATTGTTTGGCGGGAACAAAATGTTAAATTTAAGGTCCATTTGTGGGAAAATTGATGGCCCGGAATTGGTTTAGAGCTGTACCGGCCGGATATAATATGCATGACACGAATCGAATTTTCAAAATCAAGATGGCGCCCGTTGCTATTGTTGTATCACCGTTCAAACATTTCATGTTATGTATGGCATGCGTGCATGAAACTCGACAACGTACAAGCTCGACTCGTGAGCCCAGGCCCTCGCATCTTAGCAAATGCCAAAAACAACCCACCAAAAACAAAATAATAACAAGGAAGTCTGGGGAAAAACGGCATGATATGAAACGAGAACAAGCTCATTGGATTAATATTGAACATTCAACATGTTGATTGCCACACGAATTTTCATTGTTCACTTTCTATTGAAAAGTTTTATATGATTTCGCATCTATGTCTTATTTGGGGACAAATTGGAGGCTATATTGGAGGTAATTGCTTTTCAGCCCAAAATATTTAATTTTTACTGAAAAGTAGCCGCATGCTATTGTATCTTTATAAAGACAACAGCGAAAATTCGTAGTTAAAAAATGAACGTGCCATCTACTTTACATAAACCAGAACGTTACATTTATACCAAACACATTCATTGTTTACTGCAAAGTTTCACCTGTGTCTTATTTGGGGCCAAAGCTGATTCTGTATTGTAGGTAATTGATTTTCAGCCAAGAATTGTTTAATTTTTACTGAAAGTAGCCACATTGTGCTCTTATCTCTTTAAAAAGGCAAAAATCAAAATCCGTAGTTAAAAATGAAGGTGTTACCATTCGTGTCAATTAGTTTATTATTCTGTTGGGGGAGTGGGGTATGCCTACCACTTGAGAAGTTTAATACCCAGAGTCTCACAAACTGAGACTTTTCAGAGAGTTTTAATCATTTATTCAAAAAACTAAATTGTGAAAACTTTCATGTGTGAACATGACTTAATGTGGACGTTTTCAAGCAGGCAGGACTGACGATAACCACGCTTCAAATATAGAAATACTTCAACTAATCACGACAGTGTCGCGCGTTATAAAACTGATGACGTTTTTTTTTCTCCCTAGTGAATTTAATCTCGCCGGCTATTAAACCCAAATTTCATTATAGATGCCTTTATTTTTCTCATTCCAGACTCGGCTGCGGTTGAATTTGCCACAATTCCTCCCGGAATTCCAACTCAAAAATGTGGCTTTTAAGACACAGTGGCCCCAGTTTAAATAAACATTTCCTTTGTTCTGGGTGCTTCGCCTCTTAACCAAAAATCACATTTTCCAATTGATCTCGACAGGTTCCTGTTGTCTGCTGGCTTGGCCGTCCTGTTCCCATACTCAAAAAGGTAGGTTACCCATGCAGGCCTCTTGTTTTGTTAAGCGCGCATGGATGCACGCAACGCTCGAGTTGGTTTGCATTAGACACGGCGAGAAAGGTTCTTGGGACAAAGTTGCTGCGGACCGTTTCTTGAGTGAGTTGGCGAGTGCCCGCTCGTTCGTTTCGCAATTCACGATGAAGACGTTCATTTTTAACTGTCAATTTCCATTTCTGCCTTATTTTTATTTTTATTTTTTTTTAAGATATAAGAGCACAATTGGCTACTTTCCACTACAAATTAAAAATCTTGCCATGGCTGGAAATTGATTACTTGCAACACAGCCCCCAATTGTGCCCCAACAAAGACACGCATGCAAAGCCATGAGTAACTGTTCAATAGAAAATTACCGATGGAAAACGACAGGTAAAAATAGACGTTTTGATGGGAAAATTTTGAAGATTTTGATAACTTGGCTCATTTTCAATAATTACGGCTACCGTTGCAAGCAAGGCTCATTCATTCCTGTTCTTGGATTTTGTGAAAGGGAAAAAAAGACTGTCTTCATTAATTATTAAGATAATTTCAAGCAAAGTCTTATATCTAACAGAAGAATTTTAGAATCATTTGGTGGATATTCGCCCTTATAATGATTTATCTTTACATAATGTACCGCATCAATGGATGTAAAATGTCATCATCTTGAAAATTATAGATTTAGACTTACCTAATGGTTTAATACGATACAGTTTTTAAAAAATGTCTGCATGCGCGTTTACATTTTGCACGTCGCGATGGAAATGAGATGTCACTCGTAGTGTGACCAATCGCTAATGTGGCCCAAACAAGACAAATTATGTAGTGGGTGTAAGTAAGACCAAAGTAACTCAGAAGAGGTTTATACTCTTCAGAAATCATTCATTCACCCTTTAACAATGCCCAGTGGGTCTCATTGTTTAATCACCACCATCACTGATGAGAGAAGAAGACGAAAGTCTTAGAAATGCCACCGCACCATCTTTCAGCGTCCCCCACTCAATCCATCGGCAAGAGGAAGGGACCTGTCTCCCCGCCACACCCGACCCATCACAATCACCGGCGCAGGCCTGCTAACAACTGGCCGCGCTCTGACGCTCTTCCCCGGGCGGTGCAAGGTAGGGGGGAGGAGGGAGGAAGCATCTCACAACACAGATAACATTCGACGGTTCGAGACGGAGTGGTCTTTGTTGATCTCTCCCGAGAAGGGAACCGGCGTGCACCCTTGCAATTCGATTATCAACTCCCAAACCACCTTGAGACTTACTCTCACAAATATGGGGTTGATTAATAATTGCATCTATCGCCATATTTATCGATCGGAAAATGTCACCCTCTCTGCGGGCAGACTGTGGGCGGGGCATATTAAAGCGTGCCTTCCAAAAGTTACATCCGGAAAACTTTTAAGGATCGACACAAACTCAGTCAAAGGGAGGGTGTATATTACATCTCGATGTGGCAGGTCACAGCTTCTGAGACGCCTCCTTAGCCCTGTATGTGGTGAACATGGGATCGTCTAACCGAGAGGGGCACATTTGGCAATTTTTTTATCGACATTTTAATGTGATCTCCTACATTGCCATCATGTACCAAACGTGCATGCGGCTAACCGCTACAAATTTCATATCAAATCCCCTCGAAAGCTTCACTTAAACACTTCGTATTTCGCCATGCCATAAAATGAGTTATGTTTAACTCGACTGCCATTGCCGGAATGAAGTTTCACAAACCTTTTATGCATCGTAACTGATCACAAACTTTAAGAAATAAATGAAATACTTCCACTTCGTAATTTAAAGGAATTCGAGGCACGATTTTCCTACAATATGACACTCAGATAAAAACGACGGAAAATGGGGGAGCATTTCCATTGGTTAAGACAGACTCTACGCACCGCGTCGCCTTTCGGGATCCATCCAAACTGACCAGCATTGGAATCCACGGTAATATATCATAATGCCTCTTTACTGAACAACAGCACCAACTGACAACATTTGAACCCTCAAAAAAAATAAAAAATTAAATAATACATCATACCTACCGTTACACCTCAAAGAGGCAGCGGGTGATGGTGAGGCGTTAAACCCGTTAATCACCCTCTCAACACCCGGTGCTGCTCGGGAGAGAAGGAGCGGAACTCGTCGTGCGTTGGTCATCGGTCGTACCTCACGGGTTGCATCTTCACCCCGACCGAGAGTTTGCTCAACTGCCCCCGGGAGTTCCGAGCCATTTCCCCGGGGTTGTCTCACGAGCGCAGCGCGCTGCGCGTTGAGGGATGATCGGAAGATGAGATACTTTTTGTTTAAAATCAATCCAGGTTTTGACTACTGTGCAAAATGTTCGTTGCCGCGGGCGACGTATTGGCAGGAGGGGGAGGACTGCAGCGGACCTAACCTTTTGGTGGTAATTGTTTTGAAGGAATTGTCTTTCATTTCATAAATCCACAGGCTTTTTATTTACGATGGAGCATTGTTGAGCAAAGATAGCTGATGGCTCAGAGGGGGTGTGGCCACGATTGACAGGTGCACATTTCAGTGTCAATTCAAGGATATCTGTTTTCATTCATTATTTTTCTCATCTCTTGCTTCAAGGTGATGTATGTCACAAAAACAGGATGGCACAGTGTGTCTTGTTTGGAGTGGACTTTTAAAAACTAAGGGAGGTTATCCCTATTAAACAGGCTGTATTATGAGCGGTACCGCTGGTTTTTTTTGGAGGTACTGGTACACCCCACCAGGTGGCTCTGGTAATGACCTCATTCTTGAGTTTTGACTTCATACAGGTGGATTTCTCGTACAATAATTCATTACCGACGAAGAGAGCATGAGTTGATCGCTTAATTTTTGACCTCGTGTTTACTCTAATGTTCAAAAACTTGGGATTTCAGGTCAGAGAGCTGATGCAAATGACTGAATGCGGTACCTCTGCAAAAGCAGCGGTACCGCTATCCGATACCGACTGTTTAATAAGGATGTCCTCCCAACAGAACCCCGCATAGAACCAATAGCTTGCCCAGCTATACATAAAGAGTAACCAGAAGATTTCTGAGTAATATTGGTTCACAAAAGTTCAGCACCTTCAGTCTGAATGCGATTCAGCAAAGACATAGGCCTAAATAGTTTGATTGAACCGGGACATGAACTCGAGACCTCTTTAAGATGGAGCAATACTCCAGCATCATCGCACCCAAGTAATCAGTCTTGTTTATTCAACAGTGAATTGTCCCGACGAAACAGTGAAAACAGAGCCGGCCGCTCTCCAGAGTTTCCCTGTCGTTTCGGCACTAAGCCCGCAGCAGACCTCTTGAGTGTAGGTTTAAATTTCTGGGAATGAAGTAGTGAGCCGCGCGGTTTTCACGGTACGCTGTAATTGGCAGCATTGCAAATTTATCATAGATTCTTCCCGCCAAAAAGACATCTATCTCTGAAGCAGCCAAACCGATTCATCCTCAGAGCGCAAGCAAACAAGTCTGAAGTGTTTGCTTCCGACAGACCATTATAAAGGCACTTTGAAAATAAACTTTTGACAGTTGCACATTCAATTTCTGTCCCGATTCATCTCAGTAACGTTCCCGGGACAGAGCCTTCATCCCCCCTTGTATATACATTGGGGTGTGAGGAGGCCGCGGTCTAACAAGCTTCACCGAGTCCGGCGATGACGGACGGACGGTGTTTTGGTCCGATATGACGAGCTACAGGAGCAAGGGTTAGCCGTTGATTTGCCTCCGCACGGTTCGGAGCCATCGGTGTGACGAGTGACAGAAAAAGATGCCCTTTTTTTGCGAAACTCGCGAGACATTATGTCTCTGTCGGAGCTAAAAGATCACGCGCCCACAGTTTCCCCCAAACGCTTTGAAGTTGAAATCGCCGCCAAGTTTATACGAGGATAGGCTACTCAGTCGATGAGATCGATACATCGACCACTGCTGAAGAAAAGAACACTCCTTGATGTTATTGACTGTTGAGATTTAAACCATCATGCATGAGCTATACCTCCAAAAACAACCCGTTAATTAGCACTTAAATAAATTTAGAAATCTGTTAAAAAAATCTCGAATGACTACAATATGTAGGCACCCCGGACATCATTGCCACTATCTCGATTTACATGCAACGAAAAGTACACCAGCAGTTCACCAGTCTTGAAGTACAAAATATAAAGTTACCGACTCGTGTTGAATCAGGGGAGGACCAACACGGTGCATCTTGTTTGGTTAAGTGGTCAGTCGACCACCGGTTGACCTAGATATTCAACGGCCGGTCGCCCCGACCGCCCCTTATGTTTTCAAGTAAAAAGGGGGCTTTACTCGGTTGAAATGAGTATAAAGTGAGACACCTAACAAAGCTGTTAGTGATAACCTACGTAAGGTCCGAGACCAAGAGGGGAAAACAATGAATTTACCAAAAATAGCTAAAGTTCTCATGGCTTTATTAAAGTATTTACACGTACAAATACGACTCACACTTTGTAGTTAAGGAAAAGTGAAGTGATTTTTGTGTCGCCAAACAAAGTTTGAAAGCAAAACTTTCGGCTAAAGTTGACTAAATGAAGAGCAGTAGCAAACAAGGAAAGCAAAGAAGAAAAAAGCATCAATCCCCTTCACACTCCTGGAAATACAGCGACATATCGGTGAGTGATTCTGATATGCATTCGTGGCGCTCTTTACGTTAATTGGCGAACTCAACCATCCAGTCCGAATGATCTGTGGTAATGCACGCTGCGTTGGGGGTGATTACACGTATTCTTGCAAGTGTTTTGAAGTCCGAGGGGACGCCATATTCACATCGTTTATGGCCCCGGGCTGGGCGGTCATTGAGACGATTTTGACGGCGAGATCGTTCACGGGCATACGGTGAGAGGATTTCTATCGCGGAGTACCTGGCCGTCGGCGGGTTTTTCCTTTTCCGCAAGTTATGCAACGCTACATCTTCAAGATCAGAGCTCTAAATCACAGATTTGAGATCGCGCACGTAATTTGAAATCGCACACGAATTAGGGATTGAACAAAGAACGGGAACGGTTTCACGCTGTGTCCGCTCTCAAGCCACCTCGCCAGGAACAAGCCGAAAACTTGAGACGCGGCGCAACGGGAGTGCCGTCCCCGGCCGGAAAAGTATCCATATCCGACCCGCCGACCCGCTCGCAGCTTGCCGGCCAGCAGCCGTTCGGCTTCGGGGTTGTTGAAATCTTCCCGTCAAAAGTTCTTGTGGCATTGTTACGCGAGGGGGCAGTTTCAGCTGGGATCATTCCCGCGGGACTTACGGGCTCGGGTTACCGTGGACGTTCACGGCTTCAAGCGCTGGACCTTTGACGAACCTGGCACATTTAGGTGGCGAACAATACCGTGCCCGGTGCGCTCAGGTCGGTGGAGTCACGTACTGTCCACACCCCCTTTCTCAGCCGAGAAAATTGCCCCATGCTTCGTGGACAATGGTCTGGCGTATCCACCAACATCCTACCCCAACATTTTCTCTTGGCGTTTTCCCCCCCTTTCCAAAAAAGGACAGAAATTGGAGGGTGATCGGAGGGAGATTTAATTGGGGGGGAGAAAGTGGATCCCCGGAGGATCCTGGCCCCTTTCATACCAAACATGTAAAGTTTGTGAGGGTGAATAGAGACAGGACAACCTGGGAAGAATGGGAGGCTTTCACTGAACCTGGCTTGTAGAGGACTTAGCGTGTTAGCTGCGGCTGGTGGGAGCAGGCGTCACACACGGGATGAGGCGCATTAGGTGTAAGACGAGCTAGGTTATATTTCACGTCATGTACAAAATGTTTCTTTCAGAGATCATCTGTGACCTTCCCTTTTTCTTTTACAATTTTTCTTGTTTTGGCAGGAGTGAAATCATCATTTTGGTGATTGGAATAATTCATTGGCCCGACGGTCAGGGATACAATTAAGCGCCTTAAATACCATGTCTGATGAATACGTACGCATTATGTAAACCTGCATTTTCAGTGAGTTGTTAATGAAGATATTGCTATACATGCCTATATATGCTTCATAAGACTATGCGTACATTTGCATACAATTTTTACAAACTAAAAACACTGAAATGACGTTCATTATTCAACCACTGTACATTTTGTCGACCAGCAACTGATTAAAAAAGCCAGGTACGTACATTTCATAATCAGTAGGCTTACCCTGTATTTTAAATAGCATGACATTAATCAAATTATTATTGAATGAACTCGAAAATTGACACAATTCTTTAAAAAAAAACCACAACAACTGACATACCAATACTCAGACTTAATTTGACCTGAATGGTTAAGCTTACATTGAAAGTATACCTGAGGTCAGATTAAGGTCACTGGGCATGCGTACAGGTACTATATTTATCTTTGTATAAAACACATCGTTTTACATTGGCGAATTACTGTCTTTTCGTTTTAAACTCAAGCTTTTTGCCCACCCATTTCTATACCTATGAATCCACACTCTAAAATTAGGGCAGGTTTTACCGACGTAGTGATTGATCCTTCAAATTATGCAGATGATGATGACTTCACAGCCAATGGGACTGAAACCCGAATTAAAGCTGACATCACGAGCTCACTGCTTCCCCGGGCCAATCTTCACACCATGGTCCTTTGAGGACGCTTTATTTCTGACTATGAGGCCCAAGTTTCCCCTTGCCTCACACGTACTTAATTTGCTTGCAATGTTCAGCTCGCCTATACAGCCCTCAATAATTCAGTCTCTGCATGTCGGTTGGTGTAATTCCCGCCAATATAAAAGAAGAAGAAGACGAAGGAGAAGAAGTCTCGAATCAGACCTTCGCGCGTGAGAGACGAGAACAAACCAAGAACCACAACCGGAATACACTGTGTCTCCTTGGGGAGCCCCTAGGCCGTGCCTGGCCCACAAGCTGGGACTTCGTCTTACGTCCAAGGCAAACAAATGCACAAGCTTGTGGGTTAGTCAAGAAAAAAAGGTGGAAAAGAAAAAGAAAAAGAAAAACCCAAACCAAAAAAAAACACCCAAACCAAAAAACAAAAAACCACGATCGCTGGCTCGGCAGCCCAAATGTTAGAAGCAACCCAGAAACATGTGAACCCGAGAATCAATACCATATCGATTCACTCATAGTGCACTTGGCTCGACGATGCACTTTCCACTTAGGTCGCCCTCTAGAATATTATTATGCCTACAGTTTCCATGGCAACGAAATAGTCCCACTCATGATCCACTTCCAACAAGTGCGCAGAGACAAGCGGCAGGATCGAAATCCAGACTATTTGAAGAAATCTCGCAATTCGGGGGCGCAATTCGGTTTTCCCGCTTTTTTCCCCCCTCACTTTTTCAATTTTCATTTGGCGCGCAAATTCATACGGGCCTATCCCATGAGGCCAAGGGGAAACGTGCCCGTACATAGGGACCGGAGGGCATCTTCAACACGTATACGTCATCTATCGTCTGCTTGATGGATTGCTTGGTGCCTCGACTTGTTATTACATCGTGAGCTAACAAAGGCAACGTTTGGGCCCAAAAGTGTAAAACATCTTCCAATCAGATAATCGGCTGTTTGCGCAGCTTGACCCCTGACCTTCCCTTTGACCGATTTTCAGCGCATTAGTGTGCTAGATTACTCTGAGCATGCGCAGCCGAATTGCCAGGCTCAGTGGGCTGGCTAGGGAGGTTTCGAAGTGCGGTGAAAAAAGTATTTCTGAATTACAACACATCATTCCATTTATCAAATAGTTTTGAAGCTGAAAGAGGCAGATCACAATCATCCAAATATATAATGGACCCTAACAGCACAATTTGTCACCTGACAATGTATCTTCGAGCCTGGCTTACATCACCCGTGATACGAAAATTGTCAAACACTATTCCGTAATATATTTTGATGACTTTAACTTTCTAGAATTATGAAATATTTACATGTGTGTGTGTGTGTGGACGTGTGCAAAATTACGGTATTTTATATCCGGCAAATGTTGGACTTTTGTCTTATGTAATTCAAGAATATTTTGTCCGATTGGTTTATCTTTCGGGTCGAAACATCACAGAGTTTAGAGAGAGATGGACGGTATCAACAATTTGCAGTGCCCGTGGTTACGTAGCAACCGAGATTTGTAAAGCTGTACCCGGTTTAATTAACTAGTTGCCATTTAAAATGCGTAGGTTGGCATTTCTTAAAATAACCCCAAACTATCTGCGCAAAATCGTGTGTCTTGTCCTTTTGCACAAAATCTACTTGGAAAACACTGCTGGATTGATGTCGTTAAAGATAATAGATGACACTTACCTTGCGTCTCTGTTTGGTCAGCTTCCTTGCACCTGTACCGCGGAGAGAAGTCTGGGAACGCGATTTGCCTAGCAACGGAGAAACGGCGCTCAACCGACCAAATATCGCCCGCATAATTCGAGTTCCAAATGACCGCTTATACTTGCAAGTTGTCTGCGCCGAGTGACTAATGACACGGTATAAAATACCAGTTTGTAAGCCAGCAGTTTAAAATCAAAACTTGAGTTGACACTTTCGTATTTTCCATTCCACAGCTGCTTTCTGATGATGGCGATTTGTTTTGTGGGATCATTGTCAAAGGCATTCAAAAACACCATTTGTGATTTGCAAACTTTTGAAGGATAGGATGAGGTTTTTCCCGAATACAAGCCCAGTATGCTTTCTGTTTTGTTTCTTATTGGTCTCATCACGTTATATGCAACTGATATTTCTAATGGCCCTGATGAAGCAATACATAAACCTAAACGATGAACACGATGCTGAGATATTCAGTTGTTCCTTTTAGAGAAAATAAACGTGAATCAATATTTGCAAGCAGTTCATATTTATAAAGAACAAGTTTTTAACTACGAATTTCCATTTGTCACTTTCTATTGAAAAGGTACTGATGGTTTTGCAAGCATGTCTTAATTGGGGTCAAATTGTGGGCTATATTGCAGGTAATGGATTTTCTTTTATATTTTTGACTGAAATATAGCCACATTGTGCTCTTTATATCCTTCAAAAGGCAAAACTGAAAATTCGT
>JAULKO010000111.1:560814-571796 GCA_032356045.1 Mediaster aequalis | reverse complement strand
CAAGGACTCGGACACCAAGGACTCGGACACCAAGGACTCGGACACCAAGGACTCGGACACCAAGGACTCGGACACCAAGGACTCAGACACCAAGGACTCGGACACCAAGGACTCGGACTCGGAACTCGGTGGACTCGACTACAGCACTGCTCCACATACATGTACACACCACTCTCTCTATCTCTGAGTTTTTAATTTTTGCAGTAGAAAATGAAAACTAATACACACTACTTGAACAAACTCGTATGATCAACACAAGTGACATCTCTTGCAATCTAATGCTATCGATAATAAGATAAAAGTATTTACAATTTCTATGTACATCGGAGGTAAAAAGTTAAAAAACATCAAAAATATTTGTACATTCAATATGTCGTCACAAACCGGCTAATAAAAATGATTAACTTGTTGGCTAACCAGTAATTTGAAATAAAAAAAACCCACTAAATTATTTACTTCAAAGGCATTGGTTTTGACAAATTACGGTAGGTTGACATCAACCTTACATACATGTATGTACATACGTATGGTTTTCATAAACGGTTTTTGAGAAAGTTTCATCTCAGTATGTGCTCATGTTTTGGAGCAAAGGATGAAAAAGAGCTGTAAGGCGAAATAAAAAAAAAAATATGTTTAGCGTCCCCGCCCGCTTCCTTTTTTGGGGCCGCCTCAATTGTTTTTTATTTTTTATTTTTTAAACAGTTGGTTAAAAAAAGCAAAAACGTCAACCGATCGATCGGAAAACAACTGTTAACATGTTTAATTCTCTTGTCCAACATGTCTCTTTCATTTTTTAGTCTTTCAACAGTGGAAAACCAAAAGTTGTCGGAATTTTTAAAAAGATCGCCGGCCGTCTTGAAAAGAAAAAAAAAAGAAAAAAAAGAAGCCCCTCCTCCTTCCTTTTTTTTCAAAAACCTGGAAGCTAAACATGTTTTTTTGTTTACTTGGCCTAATAATTATTATGTCAATACAGAATTTACAAAAAACCAAGCCCGACTACATGTACTTCTGGTCCTCATACACATACATGTACATGTACATGTATTTTCTACTAGCTCTGTGTTAACTTAAATACAATGAAAGTCGAGCATGTATGGAGGAGAGAGGCAGTTTGGGTTACAGGTGGCTGGCCAACAAAATCATACAGTGTGTTATTCACATAATTTGAAAAGTAACTGTTATTTTTATTAACTCTTGTACTTTGAGTGTAGTTTATTGCACGTCAGTTGGGCGTGCCAATGAACTCTGCGGTGCATTGGAGGATGCAATGGCTTACCAGCCAACAAGGCTCCAAATGGCAGGAGTTGGAGGGTGCATAGGCTGACTAGCAGGGGGCACTCACTTTTGTTATTTTTTATAGGCTTGTTACTGCTCACTCTGGAGTGTACTGGAGTTCCTGTCAGATCACGCTTGGAATAATGCGGCAGTCATTATTGGAGGACAATGCAATAAACATAATAAACAATTTTTTGAAGTTATATGGAAGTGCCTTGGAAGATCTAGTACCGGTATTCTCTTACATCTACATGTACATGTACATTCCAAGAAGGTTTGATACAGCTACATGTATTAACTTTCAAAAAGTAAGCTTAGCCAAATCCGATGTTATGGGTCCTTAAACATTTTGGTACCGCATACATTAACTTTGTACACGGATAATTCATATCCCGCAGACTAAAGTCAAAATCAGACTAAATCAAAGATGGTGGAATCTGCGAAACGGCTTATGTACACCAGCACATCCCAGGTGCGGGACTGAAAAGGTTGATACAGGCTGAGTAAATCCAGTATGATATCAAATACATGTATTTACACAAGTAGGCGCACGTTAGGGGGACAAAAAGCACCTGAAAAAGTTACATACATACATACTTTTGTGTACATACGTATACTGTACAACTAAAGTTCAGCCAGCATGATATCTCAGCCTCTCTGGATTCTGACCTGTACAATGTACATGTACAATACATATTAACCCATTCTGTCTCCTACAAACCACTGGAGCAGGGGGAAGTCACCATCTATGGTGATCACACAGACCTTTCTTCCAGAAGCAAAGCGAGACCATTTGTGGCTCAACCCAGCAAAATGAGTTGGCAGTAGCCAGATATACATGTATACTTTTACGTTACAGACCCCTTAACATGACCGCGGCTGTGTTCGCAATGGACTTATAATCTGAGACTGTGCGTGAAGTTTCATTGGGTAAATCTTGTGAAGTGTGTACTTGGATTAATTTAACGTACACTGTAGGAAGCATTTACAACTGAGACTATGGTCAAATTATTATCAACACTGTATCCCTAAACACTGCAATCCATGGCCCACATGTGGCCAGCAAAGTAGGCCGTCTGAGACGGTAGATATTAACCCTAACCCAGCTCAACGCAACACAGTGCAACAGGTGTGCACATCTGTGGGACCTTGTTGCATTGAGCAGTCGAGAGCAACTACATGTAGCATAACTGCCAATGCTGTGACAATGGGAGCTGGTCCCATTGAACAATGCAACTGTTGGATCTCGTTGTGGCTAGCAGGCTCAGACTCTGAGGCTGTTTGGCCCTGGGATACATGTAGTTGACCTATTGGATCTTGTTACACTATTGCTTACTTTGAAAGCTGTTGCGTTGAGCATTGTGTGTCTAGCCAACATACCAAAGAGGGTTAGGGTTAAGGGGCTACAGAAGCGGTCCAGTTCATTTTTGTGTGTGTAGTGAATTTCACTGCCAACACGCTGGTCGCAGTAGACTTTCGGACTCGATAAAAATTGACTGGGCAGAAGCTGGCTGCTTAAACTTCCCACATGCGACTTTGAAAAACTAATCGAGGGAAGCTTCCAAAGGTGTCTTGCATTGGACTAGAAACGAGTAAATTAACTATTGCCGTGGTCGGTTTTACAACAAATAGGTCCACTGAGAACACAGCTTTATAGAAATCACTAGAAACTCCACAAGTTTTATTGCACGTAATGTCCATTTTTATCAAGATGTAAACCTGCGGGCGTAACAAACTGAAAAGCTGAATGTGGCCTTCCTCATGTTGGTACAAAAAAGTAGCAAGACAAAGAATGGCCTTCAGATTCATTTCATATGATCCGGTCACATCTTGCGCATTTTCTGGACTCAAGATCTGACAATCTCTGGAACATAACCTACATTTGGTAACCTTTGACAGAACCATGTTTGTAACTTTGTTACTCTTGCAAAATGTCACTTTGTTTACTGTAACAATCTAGTCTGAAAATTTGGGACTCCCATATCTAGTGTTTGGGACTCTCAAAGCTGAATGTACATGTAGCAAAAACTGGAAGAAGTTTCTGGGTGAGAAGTGTTTGACTTTTTACTTACCACAAAGTTAACAATATCCTCCAAATATTCCACGTTGCAGAGAAGAAGTCATGACCATTTCATCTGCCAAATTTGAAGTCTTAATTCTGATTCTAAAGAGAGTTATGGGCAATCAAATGCTACATGATGAGGTGTTATCTACTGATTTGGCAACATGTCATGTGATATTTAAATTTGGAAGCATTTCAACCTCATACCCTCCAAGAAATAGACTGTTTACCTGTCCTACTTCAGTGAGTGTGTTTTTAGTCTGGCAACCAATATTCCTTCCATTACTAGGATGCACGTAAAACGAGGACAGGTTTTGTTCACTGAACAGTCCATTTTTGTGTTGCATGCAGATGCTTAAAAATTTGGTCACATGGTTTCACTCACTGCTGCCAGAGGTAGAAGAAAACATCTTGGAGGGTTGGGAAGTCCTTAACTCTGGTTATAATCGGAATTAAGACCCCAAATTTTGCAGGTGAAATGTTCAGAGCCTCATCTTTGCCATGTGGGAATTTTGGAGAATTTAAGAAGTAAAGAGGTGAGTAAAAATGACCTGAAACTTTGCAAGGTAACTTTTTCCAGTATTTCTGCTGATAAGGTCTCAGTCTGGCAACAATCTTGCCAAGACTTGGAATTCACGGAGGTCACAGACACCGCGGCCTCTGTTGCCCTGGTCATGGCCTTTGTGCCCCCGTGAAATGTTTCCAGAGACAATTTCAATTTTCTTGTCGGAAGTGCCCTTTGCAAAGAAAAAGTGGCCTTGTCCCTCCAAGAATGAAATTCCTGGCCATTTTTTCTACATGCATGTGTTTTGTCATCAATGTGTTATTGTGTCTTAATTTGAATTAAAAATAGGATCTAAAATATGATTTTTCAGACTCAGATGAACTTTTGTTATGAGTCTTTGTTATGTACCACACCACCATCCTCCATTTCAAGCCTGCAACTCACCTAAGATCAATTCCTTCAGGACAAGGTAAAACGGCTTCTCCTTTTCCGGCATGCAATGTAGAATTTCCTGGCGTCAACAACGCATCATGAATGATTGGGCAAACCTCATCATTGTGTGCTGCGTCCCTTCCAGAGGCCGTCTCAGAACTTCCTGACATCCGCATCTCGTTATCTTGAAAGATATGATAAATTTTGCAGTCGTGTGGTGCATCCATCCCAGAAAAAACTGCAGGGCTCTCCGATTTCGGCAAGGCTTCTCCTTGCAGGAGGTCTTCAATTAAGGCATCGCTGGTGGACGGCATCTCGCTCTGGTCGATGAATTCTGCGCATTGAGCTGCACCGTCGTTGTCATGGTGATTCTCGGGATGTCCGTGGCTTTTGCCGTTGCCGTCGTCGTTTTCGTCACCACTGGTAGGGTGTGGGCTCATGGGCTTGGAGGGAGGGAAGACTTCAGCTCCATGGAAGATGTAGCGG
This sequence comes from Mediaster aequalis, assembly GCA_032356045.1. NCBI lineage: Eukaryota > Metazoa > Echinodermata > Asteroidea > Valvatida > Goniasteridae > Mediaster > Mediaster aequalis. The sequence continues at coordinate 567,036 of JAULKO010000111.1, read as the reverse complement.
TTAGGAGGTACGAACAGGTAGGAAGATGCTGTGTTGACGAAAAGTACAAAATATGCAAATAGGAAGCACATGGTGGTTGCTCGTGACAGAAAAAAGAGGAATAATAAACGTCTGTGTTAAAGGGTAAAATGTTGCTTGGTGAATAGCTTACATGTACATGTAATAGACCACAGCAACTTGTCTGCATCTTACATGTATGTGATCTGATTGGTCTCATGTTTCATTTATTCCTTTCTGCTTACATGTAAGTAACCACTGAGCTGGTTTGATTGGTTTGGATTTGTTGATATGAGCAAGCTTGATCAAGAAACACTTGTCAACCAGTAGTTTTGTGATGCATATGTACCTTACACCTGCACAATAACGTCAACTCAGTCCAACTGTGAACAGCAACTAGTTGAAGTATTGTGTCACTGATCCCCACTTCACTTGTCACAGTTTAGTACGACAAATGTTGCTATTGATAACCAGCGCGGCCACGCCCTGTAGGTTGGTTCCAGTCAGTCGACTAGACGTGGTTGACTAGCCAAGGCAAGGTTAGTCCAACAACTGCCAACGATGGTTAAATGTAGTCCTTGAATGAACTTGCTGTATGTTGGGTTTGATAAGCTGATGGCCTGTTCAAGCAATGAGCTGTTTGTGGTTTTTATCAGTAAACTGACTGATTGGTTATAAAAGGGTTGTTTAATTTGATGGGGTGAGTTACTTGGGTGGGTTAGTCATTTACAGGATTGCATTGGGTTAATTTGTTGGTTGATTGCTGGATGGTTGGCTTGTTGGTTGTGGAAATGCACACACCTTCCCAAATTGTAAAGCTCTATATCTTTTGCAAGAGAAATTAGTCCACTTTTATTCTTGTACTTTGCACAAATATTTTCAAAACTTACATTCTAGATACAAGGCAATACTACTTTTCCGTTTTCTTTTGGGTCTGGCATCACTTAGAGTTGTCTCATCTTGTGTCTTCAAGACGTAGCTCATGCCGTCTCCTTTACCGGCCCCATCAATCGTCTCAAGCCTAGGAGAGGCTGCGGCTGTCTGGCTGCTGCTTCCCGCCGTCTCATTCTCCTTGGCTGCTTGACTCTGAGCTTCATTCATCTCACGGGTTTCACTATTCTCGCCTCCTGAGAGGACAGTGTTATTAGTCACCATAACATCAGTGTCCTGACTTTTGACATCGTCCTCGCAAACAGTGCTGGAAATGTCACAGTTTTGTGCACTGTTGTTTTCTAAGGATTTGACCTGATTGCTGCTGTCTTGTGGAGGCTTTGGCTCTCTATTCTGCAGGCCATTTGTAGGCGGCAGTTGAGAGATTGGTCCGTTGTGCCTTTGGGATGATTCATTTTCCTGATGAGACCCGCCTGTTTCACCCGTGGCTTGACGTGCGGCACTGAGCCTTATGTTTGAAGTAGATGCATTGATTTCCGTCGCTGCTTCGTTTATCAGTCCTGTGTTTAATTCTGGGGCTTGTGACGGTGTACAAGGGTCTGATATGTGCTTCTCAGGAGTTTCATCGTTTGTAACTTCTTCAGCTCTTACTGTTGAGTTGTTTTCTCCTCCATCTGGAAACACTTTTGCATCTTCGTCGTGGGACTGCAGAGGTCCTTCGGGCCTTGGCCCGGACTGGCCGATCCAGCTGGTGCTATCGGCGACCTCAAAGCCTCTCTCAAGCCTTTCCGGGGTCGGCATGGTTTCAAAATCGTTGTTCAACGAATCAGAGTCGGCGACATCCGGCATTTCGGGCATTTCCGATGTCTCCACCAATTGCTCCCCCTCGCAGATCTGATTCCAGCCGTCGCCCAGACGACGGCATATCTCGTTGACGATCACGTCACCATCACCCAGCAGCTCAATGTCAAAGTTCATGTGGTTGAGGGGCTCCCTGTTGATTAGGATCTGGGGCACGTGACCTGGTATGGCATCTGGGAGCAAAGAGAGGCAATGAAAAACAAAATACATGTATGCATTCAGCTATTGATTTTCAGATTTACATTAGGGAGCCGTCTCAAAAGTCGGAATGGTCGGAACGGTCGCATGGGAACACTCACCATTCCGCTGGGAACGGTCAGCGTTCCGATGGGAACACTCACCATTCCGCTGGGAACGGTCAGCGTTCCGATGGGAACACACACCGTTCCGCTTGGCACGTTCCGTCGGACCGTTCCGCTGGGCACATTCCTTCGGACCTTTACGCGCTTTATGGGCACGCGTGCCTATCGAACCATTCCATTGGAACGGCCCAGAACGATCCGCTGGGAACGATCGATAATATAATATTAAGCAAACCCATTTGCGAATAACGAAATGTGTCGGGAAATAGTCCTCGCTTCATCATCACCGCCGTGATCATTATCATCATCATAATAATTATCATCATTTCACAGGTAGGGGATATGACAATCATTATTATTCTTCCACCAGGGCTCAGGAATCGAGTAAAATTATTTTCGGGCCTACATTAAAACCAATATCATCAAACAAGTAATGTACATGCATTACGTGTTTTTAGCCACGATACATGAAAGTCTAATAAGTGAACAAATCAGCTTGTTTTGTTTCATGTCAGATTTTTTTAATGTTACGACTTGTAATTTTGTTCATTGCCATGCACAGCGGTTACGTCATAGCTGCCCGATGCACGGTGTAAAAAACAAAGCCACTTCTTGAATGGTCCTGTGACGCCTAAATGCAACTGTTCCCATCGGACCGTTCCTGTTCCCGTTCCCATTCCGACGGGCACACAGCTCTTTCGGACATGTCGAAACGGTCCGACGGAATGGTCCAACGGAACGGTACGCGATCCAACGGGCACACGGACCGTTCTGGGGGATCGGTGGAACGGTCCGATGGAAAGGTCCAACGGACCGTTCCCATTCCGACTTTTGAGACGCTCCCTTATCACTAACATACAGTGTATACCCAATAGCAATGTCTTTACCAAAAAAAACAATGTGCGTCACCGCTTGATCGGAAGTTGAGGTCAAATTTTTCATAGTTATTTTGGGTATCAATCTGCAATATTTACAACACGTTGTACACTGTATTGATTATTTTCTTTCACAAAGCCACTTCATTGCAAATAAGCAGCTCAGCCCATTCAGAAAACAAAACGGTTCCATAAAATTGCTACACGCTGTAGTTCCGATACAATGTGCCGAGAAGTCCTGAATTCTTGCAAAATCTCCCTGGTTTTTTAGGTGGACTTGCAGGCTCTATAAACGAACACAGCTGACAACAAGCATCCTTCAGATATAATTATTACACACAAATTGGAAATCTTACTTGGGATCGTGGCGACCGGTTGCACCTTGAGCGAGGAGCCAATGACAATAAGAAGATCAGCTCTGTCCTTGTCTTCATCCAGGCAGTGGTAGAAGTCCTTGGGCAGCCCCTCCCCGAAGAAGACTATGTCGGGCTTCATGACGGCCAAGATGTCAGGGTCCGGGGGGCAGCGCGGGCAGAGAGGGACCACCTGGTTGAAGATGTCCGGCCGGATGGCGTCAGAGTCCACCTGGTAGTTGCAGTTGGTGCAGTGGGCAGTGGCAAAGGAGCCTGCACAGACACATCATGCTTATTAGTGTATAGGTCAAACAAAATGACCATGACAAAAGTGATATTGACAAACGATGTGTGAAAGATGGTGGTTCAAACTTAAAAGGCAACTTTCCACAAAAACAATTTGAACACTTTCATTTATTTATTACATTTCTTTACCCAGGGTATGCCCAGTTACAAACTGGTTTCCATTGGGGCCCTGCATATTTATGTACAATTATAAACATGATAAGATAAAATGGAAGTGAAATAATGCATTATGAAGGTATTACACAACATGGCAAAACAGACTGAATTTAACAAAAATAAAGTGAACGCAAAGACTTGACATACATTTAAGCAATACAATTTGTGGAATATTTGAAGGGTTGAAACGGTTTGTTGATTATGGGAGGGGCGAAAACCCTTTTGGGAGAAAAACACAGGGAAGTTCCCATCCAGGGCCAAATTTCTATGGCAACGAAGTTTGTCAACTCCGTAAATCAGCACAAAATAAGTTGCAACGAGGATGGACATGTTTACTCGTTTGCAGAAATATTACTGAACGTTTTATGAAGTTCGGATTTGAATGAAGTTAGACTGTAAATAAAACAGTAAAAGGGATGAGTGGCAATGAAAAAAATGTAGCAAATTTATTAACCCCAACTACCCCAAACCCACCAGAATTCAACATCTGGTATGGCTGGATTCTGTCGGATACAGTACTTTAGCACACTGCCAACCCCTGCCAAGGTATGAGTACTGAGCCTGACAAAATCACTCGCACATGTATGCTTGGTGGATTTTGATGGATTCAGTACTGCACCACAGTATGCAATGGCGGATTTGGACAGATTTGGTGCTGCAGCACTTTGTATGCTACAAATAGTAGGGCGGTCAGGTTGGCACAGAGGTACTTTCCTCGCCTTCCACCTCTGGTGACCCTGGTTCGAATCCTGCCAGGAACACTATGTGGATTGGGTCGTCAGTCCCTACTCAAGGGCTTGCATTTCCCCAGGGAATTTCTTAAGGGGTTTTCCTCCCACACCTATCACTGACATTTCCTTCTTTGTCTTCTCTCGACGGGTTCTTGTCTGGTATAGTGATTAATTTCATTTTTCTAAGAATCCTTGGTTTAATACCAAAAAATGTCAACTATGGTATTTTTGCCAACATTTTGTGGGCCTATATTGGCAAAAAATTATTAAACTTGCATGTGGCTCACTGTGCATATAAAAACATGTGTATTAACCCTAACCCCTTGGGTACTTTTACTAGAAAGTATCCTCAATCCGCCAAAATCCATCAATTTTGTGATGAAAAAAAAAAGCTGGTGTTCTGAGTCCATCAGAATCCACCAGGAGTCCATCAGAATCCACCAGGAGTCCATCAGAATCCAACAGTGTAGATACTGCGCATATCAATAGATATCAGCAAACATGACCAAGGAGTGACTGTTGAGATCCTGAATCCATCAAAATCCCCCATCTGGAGTTATCCCGAATCCATCATAATCCTGCAGTTCTCTTAGGCTTACATGTAATATCCTCAATCTATCAAAATCCCCCAAGTTGTTCAATATGGAGGTATCCTGAATCTGCCGAAATCCTCCAAAACAGGGGGTATGGATTTTGATGGATTTTGATGGATTCAGGGTGGTTAGGGTTAAAATGGGCGGAAAAGCGAGTTGAAAGATATTGGCAGAGCATTATTTGCAGACAAACTGAAAATGAAAGGGCTGAAATCTTGGATGAGGGTTTCATCTAGGATCAAGTATTTTCCCATTGACTCCAAGCCAAGATTAAAAATTGCCTCTCTACTCCCACCCAAATGTTGCACATTATGTCCTTAGCTACCATATGAGCCTTTGCACAAACATTAATCCATATTTGATTGTCAGTGTGTATGATTAATATGAAAGTGTACATTTTTCTGAAAAAAAAATAAAATGCCCATCCAAAATGATTTATACCTGTCCACAAGACGGGTGAATTGGAGGCTAGATGAGGCATCGGCCAAGGTGCAGACTTACCATGGCACTGCAACACTCTGGTGATTCCAGCGACCTGCTCCAGGGTGTCAATGTTCTGGGAGAAGTTGCGTAGGAGCTTGCCGTGCCGCTCCAGCAGGGCGATGAACTTGTGGCAGGTGGAGGGCCTAAACTCACCGGGGTAGATTTCCTGGGAAGGAGTATGGGCAGATGAAGGCAAGGATTCAGTGCCTCATTCTTCTTGGGTCTAAAGTGTGTTGGTCTACATGACTTCCCCCCCCCTCTCTCCTCCAAATATCTTTTTTCCAGACAACCAGGGTAGGAAATTAAGGGTTGTCTGAGCAACCTAAAATCCATTCTGGCAACCTCGTGAGCCAGAATGTACTTTTGAATAGACCGTATAAGTCTCGCACATAATAGTGTTGGGAGAAACCGAATATTTCAAAATCCGAATATTCGGTTATCCGAAATAATCAATCTCATTTTTTTTTTCAAGTCATTATTTTGTTTTTTTAATTCACACACAAAGCGGCGCCGCGGTGTGACGGTGCATCGGTGCATGAGCCTTCCAAAATTTTCATTCGTGGCAGCATTTGGTGATCGTTCAAGTTATCCATTATGTATGTACATGATTCTTGAATCTCTTGTTAACTTTTTCAAATCTTTTCTTTGCAGAAAATGTGGCATGACAGAGAGGA
>JAULKO010000111.1:447486-461856 GCA_032356045.1 Mediaster aequalis | reverse complement strand
AGCATTTCTAGTATTAAAACCATGTCTGTCGAAATACATTTCTATGTCATTACATAGTCGAATTGGAGCACTCCCGTTAACACATTTATACATTAGACAGGCTAAGTAATAATCCCTTCCTTCCTCTTAGGTTTGCCAAGATAATTGTTTAATGTCTTCATCATGAAAGCTAGCATAATCAAAATTATTAGAGACGACCTGGGCAGCTCTTTTATGCAGTCTCAGAAGAGCTTTTCTACTGGTCAATGAACAGTTACCCCAAACAGAGCAGGCATATTCAAAACATAGTTGAATGGTAGTTTTGCAAAGCCTGTCAAGTAATTGACTATTAATTGTATGTCTAAGCCTAGTTAAAGAATACACCTTGTAGGCAATGGCTTTACAGAGATTCCTTACATGTAATTCCCAAGTGAGGTTTTTATCAACTTCTACTAGTTTTGAAGGGCAAGATCTTAAAAAAAAAAAACATTAGCTTTGGTTAAAACATTTCAGATACTTGATGCCAATTGGTATACACGTTTCAGGTCTCCCTATATTGTCCACGCAGCAATAAATGTGACCTCTTTTGTCATTGAAGGTTCTACTGGTGCACAGATTATGTTAGAAAATCTAGACAAATAAATATATTGAGATTTTTTGACATAAAATAGTAAAAACTTTGAAATTTCACAAAGTGGAAACAGTGACTATGATATATATGATGCACAACAAACAAATACATTTGTTTTCATTATTGTTTCAACGTTTTCACTGTTTTGCTTAAAAACACAGTACCTTATAATCCTGAATTACTTCTATCAAACAAATGTTTTTATTATATTAATTGTGCAAGTGCCGATGTCTCAATAACTGCATTTACCATGTTGAGGAAGACACGCAAACATATTCAATTATCTCAAAACATGAAAACAATACTGTTTTTGTCTGCTATGGGCATCCCTTTTCATTTCTATGGTTCTCATATTTGTTGGGCCTTGAAGGAGGGTCGGTCGGCTGAATGTTTTTTTAAATTGGGGGTTAAACAAATTACCTGTTTAAAGTACATACATGTAAGGCTAAATAAAATGATGCAGAGTGTTTAATGTATGACTGTCTTACTCTGAATTAACTATTATTTCCACAATTTTAAATAAATTAAACAAATAAGCCCATTTTGGAAACTTTTGGCATAAGGTATGAACAAAATATAAATCAACTCAGGCAACTTAGAAGTACACAAAAAAGCTTAGCGCAGTATTTTCAGCGTTCTCCCACAAAATTGGAAGTGTTGTCCTTTTTGTCTATTTTGTTTTCTTGGTAAGTAATTTCAGACAGGGTCGGCGGCATAAAAAAGGTTTTTCTTCTTCAGTCGGGAGCCAAAAATAGGGTCGGTTGGAAATGAGAACCATAGAAATAAAAAAGGAACTCCCTAATGGACATCCCAATGCCTTTATGGAAACAGTGATGATGCAATACCAATGATGCACAACACATTTTTAAGTTCACAGCTGTGCTACACGTACTACTGATGCTTTATAATATTCTTAACTGCGATCTAAAAGACAAGAATTGTGGAAAATAATTATGCACGGGATTAACTCTTGGAATAAAGAATGCGATTAAGAAATGTAAAAAAAATGTAAATCGCTCTCTAAATGTAAAAGGGTCAAAAACCACTCGTTTTGTCCGCCATACCACTCTTGCAAAAAGCCATATGGGGGACAACTCTTTTTAGAGTGGACAACCTGTATTTTTCACTCGACTCGGAGTGAATTTCACTCCAATTTCACTCTGAAAAAAGCAAACCAGAGTGAATTTCACTCTAAAAAGAGCCAAACTGGCACCACTCGGGCAAGAGAGTTATGTGTTCACTCTTTTGCATTTAGAGAGTGTAAAAAAGAAATCAAAGCTACCTTTTTTGTTGATTTTGGGTAGCAAGCATTTGACTGACATTCTCATACACTACAAAGGTGATGCAGCATGCTGGGACAACTCGCAGTAGATTTGCCAACATCCCCTTGTAGAATCCCCTCCATGTCTCCCGCCTATGAACCACAAATGGATGTTACAGTCAATATGACACTCATTGCTTGTGGCACTCAAAACGATAGTGTTCCTGGATTCCATATGGCATGAGGCCACAGGCCGAGTGGTATGCAGAATGCAAGACAATGCTATGTTTTTCAGTTTACCAAAATCACTTGCAGGATAACAAAGTCATTAACAAGCAAACTTGACACTTTAAGTCTGCCATTACTACCACTAATCATTAATTTATTTAACAATCAATTAATCAGCCTTTCGTGATTATCATGAACTAATCACGATTAGTAATAACTCGGCTACACGAGAAACTCATCGAGTGGCAAAATGTATCCCACACCCGGTCCCCGACGTGATTGTGAAGCCTGGATTTGCGCAATCTACATGTACAGTACATGCACAATCTACATACTGCACTGTACGTGTACACCATGTGCTGTCACGCACCCGCGCTCGTTTGCATTATGCATAAAATCCGACGTTCCTTGCCCTGCGATTGGCTGAGCCGCAATACATCAGAGTGACACTGGCATGGGTTTTGATCAAATTTGTGTGTCAACTTTTAAATAGAAGGCAGGAGAAAAATAAGTGTTTCCGTGGTTGGTTCCACACACTAGGTGCACGGAAAACAAACTGCTCACTGAGTGCGTGCATTGACGCGTGCGCATACTCGTCTGGAGCGGGCACGTGGGACCATCCACAACGCGACGCGAAGCCCATCAACTAGAAAAATTGTGTCATTCCCAAAATTAGTTTTCGTCAAATTACTTCTAAAATCTCCACAATCTCATCAACAAATTAATACCATGGTATAACAAAACAATTGTTGTGTGCTGTGATGTGGTCCATGGGTTTTGTACACCCTCGGAGACGCATGGCACCCTCGGCTTCGCTTCGGATGCCATTTGCCCCCTCGGGCGTGCAAAACACCATGGACCACATCACAGCAGACAACAATTGTATAATGGGGCATGTTAAAGAAAATGCTTGAAACTTACCCATATGTCTTTTGGATTGTGTCTAGTACACCACTGTAAGTCTGATGCTGATCTTGTAATCTCGATCGTATCACTTGATAGGGGTAAGTGGCGACAACAGCAAACATCTTTGATAATGCAGCAAAAACAATGTACTCCATGGAGCTCTGTAATGAATGTAAACATTTAGTCAGGGAATCTTAATTACAATTAGCAAAAAACAGCCTCATATTCCATTGCTAATGCACAAATCCTTCTAAATTATTCCTTTATCACATTACAATGCCTGTGCAATTATTATCGCTTGTAGTTTTTTTTCTCACTTTTCCGCATAGTTGTGAAAAAGCCTGTTTTTGTTCTGAATTTGTTCTTCCTATTTTAGTTCTATCCCAAATCCCATAGACTTTGTAAACAATTTTTTTGTGCGGCACTTCAGTGATCAACAACCTCAAATCTTAATCAAACTTAACACAAAGACCATATACTGAAATTGTATGCCAAAAAGTGATGTCATGATGACGTAATCACGTGTCATGTGACGTCATCTTAAAGGTCCATTTTGTTGAGTCCATATCAGACACAAGAAATGTCCGATCCGGCTCAAAGTTTACATATAGACAGGGACGTGTTATACATGTAGATGAAAATTGAGGTGACGTCATGATGACGCCATTTTTATGTTTTTATGATTTTTTGATTAGACGTATATCTTGAGAACGAAAGGGGCTAGATTCAAAATTCTTTTTGTAATGGCTTAGGTAGAATACATGATTTGCCTAAAAAAATTGAAAAAATGTGATGTCATCATGACATCATCTATAGGGTGATTTTTATAACGCATATTAAACAACCTCTGATTGGTTTAGATATCTTGGTAGATATGTAACACATTGACTCCTTTTGCTAAATCCGAAGTGACGTCATTGTGACAATTCGTTTTTTTAAATAAAGTTTTTTGAATTTTTGGTAAAAAATGTATATGAAGTCTGCCATTGACTTTCTACGCGTACATGTATGTACAGTTTGCAACCGGTACTTTGGGTATTAAACAACCTCCGTTCTTTATCAAACTTTGCACAGACTTTAGAAACTGTAGTAACAGTGTAAGCTGAAGAGTGACGTCATGATGATGATGTCATCGTATGCCATGTGACATGAACTTAGAGGTCAAGTTTTTTGGTCATAAAATAACCTCAGATCCTAATTAAACTTTTAATAGAACAGAGATTTACCCTTATAACGAACAGTTGTGCTCAAAAACAGGAAAATCGGAAAAGCCTTGCATTCTGTTCAAAACAGACGTGTACGCAGAAATGAATGTTTCTTTTAATTCAACTGAACTGACATTCAACTGAAATGAACTAATACATGTATTTCAATTGGAAGCAAGTCCAAAGAAAATTTGGAATCATGAGCGCTCTTTGTGTCCAATTTACATTTCTTTTGTTGTAAGAACAATGAAAGTAATGATTCCCTTTTGAATCATTTCCCCCTGCAACCATATGGAAACATTTTCCTCTGAGAATTCTAGAAAGTTTGTGAAGGCTTGCTGACTGTAGGGTATTACATTTAGTGTCTTTTATAGTCGAAGACAGTAAAATTTGAGTCCAAGTAATCAATGACAGTGACACAGAATTTATAAAGAAGAATTTATTGGGTCATACTCAAACTCGAAGCATGTTCAAAATATGGAAACCCCCTTATACTAGGCCAGGGTTCTCCACGAGGGGTTTTCGCAGGGCGGCCCGCCCCGCATTATTTTTTTACCGCCACTCGTTCATCTCACTGCCCCGCATCCTAAATCTACCACCCTGTGATAAATTTTTGATGAACCACATTTTTTAACATGCCGTGTCTTCAGTAAGTATCCTGAATGCCAGATTTTCATTTAAACAGAAAGAATATTCGAGATAGCCACTGCCGATGTCACCGTTTTCGCCCACTGTCGGAAATATCGGACATGTCATAAAGTGTCAGCGGCGGTCGCTTTGCAAGAGGGCGCTCATTCTTAGCGCGCCACCATGCGGTCAACACGGTACAGTACATGTACGTGACATGTATGAACAAATTCACTGCAGATACGCTGTCGCCCTGCTGACGCTGTCGCCCTGCTGACACTGCCGCCCTGCTGACACTGCCGCCCTGCTGACACTGCCGCCCTGCTGACACTGCCGCCCTGCTGACACTGCCGCCCTGCTGACACTGCCGCCCTGCTGACACTGCCGCCCTGCTGACACTGCCGCCCTGCTGACACTGCCGCCCCGCGTGCACTGCCGCCCCGCGTTAATTTCCCCCCCTGGAGAACCCGACTGTAACACGGTGCTTTCTGTTGGTTCTAACAACAATATCCATCATTATTTTTAGTTAATGTGTACGAGTAATATTCCCAACACACATCCTAATTTCAGTCTGATCGGGGATGCAGTTTGGTAGAAATTGTCCCTCAAAAAATGCAACTTTAATGTGTTGTCACGTGACAATTGCTGACGTCATCATGACATCATTGTTCGGGACACATCTTCAGTTGATAGGCAATGTGTGTGCACAGTTTGAAGTTTATCCAATTAAAGAAGCTGCCAAAAGTGGCTTGTAGAATGAAAACGTGTACAATTGCTATGGAGAAAGTGGAAAAAGAGAAAAAAAAAAGTGGGAGAAAAAAAGTTAGAAACAAATCTTAATGAAAATAAAACCTGTTTCGGCAATTGTACAGCTAAAAAGATTTGTATGTATTTTTAGGGGTTAAAATTTAAAAAGACCACGGACAGTACATCTTCAACAGTTGTCTTTTCATACATACTGGCTAATGCAAATTTGTGGTCTCATCCCATAACATTTTCCAATTACATGTAGGTATAACAGAAAATATTGTGTTAAGAGTTTGGTGCACCATAGTGGGAACATTATGATATTCCAATACATTCTGGCAGCACCTTCCAGAATTTGAAATGTAAAGCAGGTGCAATATGACTGTACGTTTTGGAAAGAACAAATTAATAATAGTTGTATGCAAATTCTAAATAACTTACAAGTTTCTGACTGCTTGAACGATCACCAACTTCTTGTCGAAACTTCTTTAGTTCTTCATATGCCATAAACTGTAAAGCTCCATGAGATACACCAAATATGCCCGGTAGTAACCCCTAAACAAGAAGAATTTAATCAGGAAATATATATATTAGAGTTAACATTGTTGTATAGCGAGGACTACCAAACAGTAAAAAAGCAAAAATAGTTGCGTTGGCCAATGTGGTCATCCATGGTTCCTTAGGGCACATAGACGTGCACACAGTATCTTCATTGATGTACATGTACAGCCTCTTCCAAGCATTGTACAAATCTGCAGCAAGAATCCCCTATGATTAAGCAATTCTTGCAATGAAATTAACTGTATACATAGCTCAGAGTGTTCTTACACAAGATTACTGTGATTATCAGGGCTTGACATGGTTGGGTGGTATGGGCTTAATATTACTATGGTTGGTTGTACGGGCTTGACATCAGATGCCTGTTGTGGCCTTGACATTATTATTGGGTATAGCTCCTACGAGCTTGATGTTAAATCGGTTGGCTAGTGGAGGCTGGATAGGTTGGTTGGTATAGACCTTTTTCATGTGATGTCACAAGTCATGTTGGGCATCCAGTGGACGTCCAATAGTGTTGTGATGGTAATGATGTGCGTATTCAAATAAACCAGTTAAGCGTGGTCCCGTGGTTTAACTTGCTCATAGAATCATGTACTGCAATCACTCCACGGCAGTCTACATGTGGGTGGCATAATTTGCATTCAACGCTATTTTGCCATGTGGGTGAAAATGGTCTTTAGGCTGGTACACTGTATGGGCTTGACATTATTATGGTTGGCTGGTACACTGTATGGGCTTGACATTATTATAGTTGGCTGGTACACTGTATGGGCTTGACATTATTATAGTTGGCTGGTACACTGTATGGGCTTGACATTATTATGGTTGGCTGGTACACTGTATGGGCTTGACATTATTATCCTAATCCTTTGGAGTCTCCTTCCTTCAGGCTGGTCACGTGGCCCAATCCCTTGTACCACACAAGGCTTGTTGACTGCAACCCCCTTTTCATATTGTGAAGGAAATTAAATCAAGCGTGTCTATATCAAACTGTTACAAAGTTAAGGATAATACTTTATACTGAATCATGCTACATTGTTAGCGATATTAGAAAGACTCTGGATACTGGTAATGTTTGTTGATGGCAGTAAATACGCGCCCTTCAGAGAGAAAATAAAATGGAAGCATGGGCAAGAAATCAGATTATCTAAATCCAGTTGTGTTTCCTTACACAATACATGTACATGTAGTATTGTTACCTTGTATAGTCCACGTACACCTTCGTATCGATATATCTTCCACAGTGCATCCCACATGCCTTTGTATTTGACACTTTGTGCTGTATGCAGATCTTTACTTATCCCTTCATACTGGAGGCAAAGACGTGTCTTGGTAACCCATATCGGATTGGTTATCAATAATGTCAGCATACCTGTGAACAAATTGAAACAAAATATTACATTACATTGGGGGGGGGGGGAATGCTCCACCAGCTTTGATACTCATCTCAAAGCCAAGCACATCGAGCACATCTCTGTTCTCACCACACGTGCACTGAGCACGGATTGGTGCACGGGCGAGCTGTCCGTCATGCATTATAAGAGCACTACGGGTAACCCGGTAAAACAATTGGGAATTACGAATAGAAAACAAAACAAAACAAACTTTAACATATTAATGTTATATCCTTAACAATTATATCCATGGGGAAAAATATCTGTAGGTACACAAGCAGATTTTACAATTATGGTAGCCCTTTTTAAGAGCTACATGTACACGTACATGTACATGTACATGTACCATCCCTAAGCCAGTATATTTGTGCTGTGGTATTATACGGTCTGCGAGTGCAGCAATGGGATCGGTTCTCTCTTTCTGACATTTATTTTCCATAGTTAACACTATTTTTGCCATTTTGAAATAAGAATTGGCTTCTATTAAGAACAATTAACAACTATAACACACAGCACATTGAGATTCGATTCCTAAAAGAACATTTTGTTTTCGTTTGAGAAAAACCCTCGCTATTTTAAGTATGGATGGCTCCACAGACCTACGTGTACATGTATGCGAGTGCCGCATGACACAGCCCACACTCCAGCCCCACCCACTCTGACATTACATGTTATTCTAACACACAAAATGAAGACTTTGCTGTGCACTCTCACATACATGTAGAAACATTGCTTCTATGATTCTGGTATTTTTCCTGATGATTGTAGGTAGGCGATCATTAGTCCTTTGATCAAAAACACAAGGTTAGCTTAAAATGTTTTTAAAAATTACTATCCGATAAATTTATTGCTCCAACTCCACACATATCTTCAAGGTAATGCTTTGTATGGTAAATTTCAGTCTGCCTATTGTGAGGGTCACAGCACTGAAACTGCACTCTTGCGAGTGCATAATGATGTTATATGCGCCCTTGATGGGCAGCATGATGTCATTTTAATCATGCTTGACTTATCTGCCACCTTTGACACAGTTGATCATGATATCCTCGGTTTGGTATTGGGGGGAAAGTTTATGATTGGTTAAATTCTTTTTTGAGAAAAACACAAAGGGTATCAATTGAATCAATACTGTCTAAGAGGCAGATTCTCCAGTTTGGTGTTCCACAGGGTTTTCTTTGTACATGGATCCACTTAAGGATATTGTCATCCGTCACGGTCTAAGTTCTGTTATCTACATGTATGCGGATGATTGACAGCTTTGCATTTCTTGTGGCTCCCGTGTTGATTATTCTTGTGTAACTCGCATTGAATCCTGTGCAGACGAGATTCGTTGCCTGATACGAGCAATGCATGACAGCAAGACTGAGATCTTATGGTTCTCGTCACGTTTGACAGATTCAAGTCTCTGGGAAGTGATGAAGACTGAATTGTGGGTTGGGGTTGGGGATCAGTGTCGCACGAATTGGCGGCGGGGATGTCCATATTGTGGCCTCAAACACAGTACGTGATCTTGACTCGGCTGGAACCATGAATGCTCACATTTCTAGTGTGTAAAGTGGCGTCTCACTCACTATAGCGGATTGGTAAACTTAGGAAACTTTTGGATCAATCAAATACAGAGAAACTAATACATGCATTTGTTACATCCAGGTTAGATTATTGCAGTAGTTTATTATTTGGTATACGACTACCAGTTTAGGAAATTGCAACATATTCAGAATGCTGCTGCCCAACTGGTTATACTGGTCTACAAATTGACAAATTTTGTGCTTCAGAGACTAAATGTGTTTCCCTTCATGGATTTTGGGGTGCTGAAAATGAATATGACCATAAAAACAATCAATTGGCTACAGTTTCCAAGAAAATGATTTTACGCATATATACAGTGAGTAACATGAATGCAGTCACTTTGATTGATTTCAATGGAAAAAAGGAGCTACCCATGAGAAATATTGACAATTGTATGTAGTTTTAACCTATTATGCATTGTGGGTTTGAATCAAGAGCCCTTCCCTCTACAGTTTATTCACCTTTGTGTGCAAGTGCACTGGAAATATTTGTAATTATCGGAGGTGAGGTATTTCAGTAATTAGTGTAAAAGAATAGTGTATAAGATGCGTGTGTTTTTCTCACGCTTATTACTCATTGTATTTGTTTGATATTCATTTTCTTTCAATTGTACAGACACTGATAGGCCACGTTTGAGACTTTAACAAGGAATATAGTGTAAACTGTGTCATCCTAATTACTGTGTCATTAGGTACAGTAATTTTTACTTCTTAATTATTAAATAATTGTACATAAAATTGTATTCTTGACTTTTTTTGCCAAAGTTTCATTGTAGTCTGATAACAAGTACAGAACTTGGAAATGGCAGATCTTGATCCTACATTTCCCAAATCAAGTGGGAACACAGTCTGAGATGCAGATCCTTAAATAAATTCTTTGTTCACTGTGTTTATCCATACCGGACTGAGCAGCTGCCAGCATGTAAAGGCCTGGTCCCAGGGCTTCTGCTCTTCCCTCTTCCATGTAGGCTTTAATAGCATTATAGCTGTCAGAAACATACAAATAAAAACACAGTCATTAAATAAGTCTCATTATCTACAAGGTGCAGACAATCACAGTGCATGCAAATCATATGCACATAATCATTGAGGCTTATTATTACATACATGTACACTGTTAGAGGCCTGGATGTGATTTTTTATTCAAAAGGGAAAGGTGATTAGCGTGGATGTGATCTTGGCAGGGATTATCCAAAATCACATCCATTCTGCCAAAAAATATATCACAACCTAGCCAGAAATCACATCCAGGATTAAGTCATAAAAGTCCAAGATTACATCTTGTTTTCGCACCTACCCAAAATCACATCCACTGTCTGGCTACTTAACCAAAATCACACTCTGTTTTCGCACCTGTCCAAAATCACATCCAGGATTAAGTCGTAAAACCCTACATCACATTATGGTCCCTGCACTGGTCCAAGATCACATCTGTCAATGGAGATTGACAGCCCTATAAAATTGTTCAATATCACATCCTGGTCTGCTAGGTAGGCAGCCCCAAAGGCCAAGACAACAAGGTTGACTTACAGTTATGTCAACTAATTTATAATACCTCACTGACAACAAAAGACCAAGATGGACAGGGTTGTGGCATAAACCACAAGGATGCAGAGTTGCTTCCAAACCTTTGGCTGGCAGGCTGATGAATTGTTAGAACACTGATCCAATTCTTTTATCATTTTCACCCATGCAATTCAGAAACCCACTACAAAAATTGTAGCCTGAATTTTTGAGAAAGGATAAAAGAGAAATTGGTTTATTTTGTGTCAGAATCTGGACATTGCGGGGTCGTTGGTTCTAGTCTTACCATGGTCGTCCTGACGTTAGTACGTCAACACAGCGTACTTTGCCGACTACTTTTCAACATTTCCCTCATAAACCAGGCTGTCACATAGTCAGTGTCAAAATGTTATCAGATGTTGACCGGTTGTGAAGTTTTCTAGTTTGTACGTCAGACATTTTTATCAAACTTTATCAATGTGTCATTAGTCATGAAGACGAATTGTATTAATCCATTCAGCAAAAAATTTAAAATGGCAAAATATTCAAAGATGATTTTCAATAATTTAAAACACTATCCTCAATTTTTTATTTGTTTGAAAACCAATTTATTTCATGTTTTATGCTCGTGGAATTGAGTGAAAAAATAAAAGTACTGTATAATACAAGTCACTGGGGCTAGACTGGTTCCCGGTCCCTCCATCATCGTTCGGGCATGGGAACCAAATCTACACAAGCTAACTCAATTGTCATACTTATTCATGTTTAAGTGCCACGTTTTACTTGGCTGGTTTTAAACAACTTTCAACTGGTATTAAACAAAGGTTTAAACTTGACAGGCTCTCGACCAATAGGAATAGTGAAACTGTCCCAGGTGTTTACGAATAAGAATGATTAGGAACTTCAGTGCAATGTACTTACAAGAAGAAGTAAAATCCCCATGATGCCCCAGCACCCCACACATTGGGTGTAGCTCCTTGGTACAGCCCTCTCCATCCGTTTTGTCTGATAACATTCTTGCAGGTATCAGCTAGACCTTGGTAAGTAGGACGTGCTACGTTGCCATCATTAACTATGTACGTTTATGTGCATGTACATGTAAAAACAAAGTCAAGAAGGAAAATTACTGCATTACTTTGATGAGCAAAGCAGGATTGCATTACTCCATATAGAATCAACATTATGATGACATCAGTGGTGTATCCAGGTTTTGGGTCGGGAGATAATACCGGTTGTGATGGGGTGCCGCTTTCAATTTCTATAAAAAAAAAATGCATAATGTGTCGACAGGGGGGAGGGGGGCAGTCAATGATGGCAATGCCCCCGGCCGTTGCTGCAATGCCTTACATGTAGCGTTCCGTGGCAAGCGGATATGCATTCGTGCGGACTAGCTACATGTACCCTTGCAGAAAATAACATGGCACGAGCGATACATATGAACGCAAATAGTATATGACAAATGCCTTTCAACCTTGTCCATATCATTGGTGTACATGCACATGTGTGCAAAATAGTGGCTTTAATAGTGCTGAGAAGGATCCTGAATGTAGTTGTCAAATTGCTGTACGCAGACAGAATTAAACATTTAAAAACCAGCCAACTCAAGGCAGCAGAAGCAAAATGACGCAAACTGGACACCTTTTTTCAGGTACTGTGTACATGTACATGTAAGTAGGGCAATTATTCAGGTATCACCCATGTTAAAACTTTGTTTTAATTGTGCAATCCATGCATGAGATCGTTCAGTGATTCCAGGAAAATCCATTGTTCCGTCTGTTTTCTGTTTGAAAAAAGTCTGATTGTGGCTATAAAATTCATGCAATGCTTCAACGTTTGCTTTTTTCCCCCTTTTGTGAAATTCCCATTCCAATATATAAAATCATTTAATATATTTTTTCAGAGATGTTAGCCATTACCAATCTAAGTTGTGTCACAGGCCAACGATGACATTGACTTGTCACTGGACCCAGACTGTCCTCTACACATGTATTTCAGATCACTTCTGAAGGAAAAGTGCAGACAATAACAATAACAAGTACTTCTCCATGCAGGACCCCTGCCAATTCTGAAAGACCTTGCCATGTGAAAGTGGAAACAGTTTCACCATGGAACCATGACTGGCTCAGCTTCGAAACATCCAAAGATGGTCTACATGTACATATGTACAAACAGTCAGGAGTGCAGTTTGTCAAGAAGCAGTAGTCACCCTGAATTGAAAAGTCTTCATGAAGGACTGGTACTTAACTCTGAGACTTGGATAAATATGTCGCTGGCAACAAACAAATGTCAAGAAGGTGACAGCCAATTCACGTGCATTTTCACGCTCACACAGAGGAACACTTCAAACACCATCATCAAACAATTGGTGAAGATGGACGAGGCAATACATCATCAGACGTGTAAACTGTTTGATTAGGTGTACCCAAGTACAATTGCCTAATGTGAGCTCCCATTCACCATATTTCAAGAACTGGTGAATGTGGAAGCCAAGCATGGAAGCGACACGGGCAACAAACGTACATGAACAGGCTGCAATGTCATGTAACGTTACCCTGGCCATTAGGGAGGCCATTGGGAAGACCATGGTGGATGTCTGGAAGGAGGAAATTTCCCACAAATGGACGTACTGCTCCATCCTGTTCGATGGGCGCAGTGACAAAACCCTGTTTGAAAAAGTGGTCTCTGTCAAGCTTGTAGAGAATGTGGAGCCAAAAGTCAAGCTGCTTGGATAAGTGCAAATTATTCAATAGTTAACTTTGTGTGGTACTAATAATCTTTTTAAGAAATACAGTATATTAACAAGGATCTAACAACAAAGTGAGCAGTGTCACTTTTGGAGAAAAAACATATTTGGAAGTGTTTGTATGCATTGCTGTATTGTCTCTGAAATTTCATTATTTATAACAGCATCAAACAGCCAACCAGTTTCAAGGCCGAGCATGTGTATGATTATGAAGCTGTGAAAAACAAGAGTCAGGAATGGGACTAAACCTAGAGGGATGATGATGTGTGGCTGCTCCTGCTGATGACACCTCTGTAACTTTGGAAGTAAGAGTGGTGTTCTGACCATAAAACTGAAAGCTACTATACCATGGATGCTACATACATGCATCTGTTTGTAATAGCTCAAAATTCAGGATGCCTTCAAGGGGACTTACTTTCATGACATGGTGAATAATTTTATTGTATCTGTTCTAATATTTCTAACATCTGTACCCAACAGTAAGACATTTATTATTCATCACCCAATCACCCCAACAAAGGATTTGTATACATGTACATTTAATGACAGGTTGGAGTGTTGGCGCTTACAGTATTGAGGAAAAAATTCACGATTTGTATTCTTAATTGGTAAAGAGAGCACCTATTGAATTTTCACAGGTCAGTTTCATGATGTGGCTCTTGAGAACTAGAGTGGAATACATCGTTAAAAACCAATCCCTAAAAAACATCCCTTTAATATTTGTTTCTCAATCTTTTATTTCAGATTGATGACTTGATGGTTGATCTGTATTAGATCTTTTGGCGTTCAACTAAGAACTGGAGTGAACTACAGAGAGCTGCCGAGGCCCTCGATGAGCACATAATCAAGCCAGTTCAGGCACAGGGTACTAGATGCCCCGAAGGGCATAGACAGGGACTACAGCTGCCTTTGTAACCAGTTCGAGGATTGGGCATCTGATGGAGGGACTGATGGTACCCCTGCTGACTCTGCTAAGATGAAGGGACTGATGGTACCCCTGCTGACTCTGCTAAGATGAAG
>JAULKO010000111.1:339984-352152 GCA_032356045.1 Mediaster aequalis | reverse complement strand
TGAGTCATTATACTGACAGCTTGGTTACTTTTACCACGGTCTCAGTAAAATTTTCCCGTGTCGAAAGTCCAAGTGCATGCGGACAGCGGTTACATTTGACCATTTTTCATTTTACCATCGTCTCGGTAAAACCTTCTGAAAAAATAGTCCAGTGCGGACACGGCTATAGTGTGTAATGACAGGCCCATACAGGGTATGCTACGCATTTTTTTGGTGGCTAAAATTTGGCTAAAATTTATTCACATTCAGCTGGTAAGCTGTGGCCGTATAACCGCGTCCAAGGAGTCAATCTTACCAGAGCTTGATTTTTGGGTTGTTTTTTTTTGCTAGCCTGGCATACAAATGTACACAAGTAAAAAAAAAAAAAGCTTCTTCAAGCTGGTAAAACCTCACTTCTAAAATTGTTACAAGCCCCGCACAAAAACTAGTAAAAACTGCTTCAGACTAGTAAGATAAAACTTAAACTGCACCTTGAGCTAGTGAAAAAACACAGTAATCTATCTGTAAGCTGTGAATTTTCTTGAATTTTTGTTTTCGAGTAAACTAGACCTCCAGGTTAGTAAAACTTTATGTGGGCTTATAACATGTACAGTGAACTAGCCCAGGGGACAAGTAAGGAATATATTTTGGTGCAAGGCCTGAACTTTTTTTCTTCTACTGTCCGTACGGTGATTGTAGGTGTACTACTTCAAGATGGCGGCAGGTGTAACTGCAGAGTCAGTTTTAGACTCAATCATCCAAGGTCATCTGGAATGCTCAATCTGCCACACCTGTTACCAAGAGCCCAAGATGCTGGACTGCTCACACAGTTTCTGTCTTAAATGCCTCCAAGAACTGAAGAAGAGCCAGAATCCACATCGCAATATGATAACATGCCCCCTGTGCCAGAGACAAACAGTCTTGCCCAAGGGTGGAGTGACAAAGTTGACCAACAACTATGCCCTAAGTTCCCTGGTGGAGGAATTAGTCAAAAAGCAGGAACAGCTCTTGCAAGGTGAAGGGTCCAAGGTCATATGTCAGGCATGTCATGATCACAATGAGGCAATTTCCCGATGTACAGACTGTGAAAAGTATCTCTGTCATATCTGTCACCATGCACATGGGCTTTTCCCTGCATTAAGGATTCACAAAATTACAACTCTGACAAAGTTGCAAGAAGGAAAGTCTGATGATGAAAGAGAATCACAGAATATTTCTAAGTGTGAAACACATCCAAATCAGAAACTGTGCTTCTACTGTAACACATGCGAACAACTTATTTGCAAACTATGCACAACCTCAAGTCACAGAGAACCAATGCACATGTTTTCTGATTTTAAAATGGCTATTGATATCTGTTTACAAGAAGCCTCCAAAAGAAATCCCAAAGCTTATAACTGTAATCAAAATACCAAAATTTCAAAAAGTTGGGCATCTCTACGTGAAAGATTGGGCTTCATGCTAATGGACACAAACAGCCAAATTTCTAAACATGCAGAAAAGCGAATCACGCAAATCAGACAGGAGGAGAAAAAATTGAAGCACATGGCTCAAGCAGCCTACAGAAGAAAAGATAAGACACTTGCAGAAATGGTGTTTACTGAGCAGACCACGGAGGGAATTCATAGTGAGATGACCGAGGCAAATTGCTGCACAATCTTGAAGTTAAGGGAAGAGCTTATGCAGGACTACAAAGACATACAAGAACAACAAATTGAAAATATTAATTATCAACTCTCATTCATCGGCTTTGGGCGCAGTCATAATGAGGTTGAAATTGGAACAATTCTTGTACAAGAAGAATGGGAATCATTGTATCAGTCACGTGTAAATGGGAGGTCTGTTGCATCTCTTTCAACAGGCGAAGTTTTGGTTTTCAACAAATCAGGGCAAAAACTCACTAAACTCAGTTCCAATGGTGAGATTTTAAACGTGTGTAAACTAAGAGGTCTGGAAGGTGGCAAAGACCATCCAGCAAATGCTATTGCGGTAAACCAGGATGACCAGCTAATTATCGCATATGGTCCTGAAGTCAAGATCTTCGACAAGGAATACCAGCTCCTTCATCAGTTCACACCAGGTAAAGAGACAGACATCGACAGCACACCAACATGTCTCGCAGTGGACGACAGCAATCTGATAGCAGTGGGTTACGAGGACAAGGAAGAGATATCTCTACACTACCCAGACGGATCCCTCATCAGAACTTTAAACGCACTGATGATTGAAACATATCTAACATTTGGAAACAAGCGACTCATTTACACCAGTAGAAACAATAACAAGCTCATTTGCATGGATCTAAGAGGCAAAATCATTTTTGCAGTGAACACTGTGGGAGACACTAGCCCTTATGGGTTGTGTTGTGACAAAGCTGGTGATATCTATGTAGTTTCATGTTGTCAAAATACAAGTGAATATAAAATTCATCACTACAACACAGAAGGCGATTACATTGAAACCATGGTTGATGATTTAGGTTATAATCGTGCCCTTAGTGACATAGCACATACTCTTGATGGTAATTTTGTAGTAATTGATATCAGTGCTACAACAATGTATCACCGAGTGTAGTGCCAGTTAAGTTGTAAAACTTGTGCTAGTTTTTAAAGATGGCAATTGATACACATGTGATTACCAATGATAGACCATTACATGAGCAATCTTTTCCTGCATTTAAAAATTATTGGAAAGTTTCTTTTGTAGCAAATCATTTGAATTAATTTCTTACCTAACAAACAGTACCTATGTGGGTTGTGATATGACTTTTGAGCATTTGAGTGATCTAACTGATATAGATCTAAAACTCTACAATCAGGGTCGGATCCGGGGGGGGGGGGGGGGTCGGAAAAAAAAAAAAAAAAACCCTGCTCCTTGCCATTAAAAATTTTTTTTTTTAATTTTTAAATTTTTGAGTCTAAATTTGGAAACCCTGATCACAGTACACTGCTCTCTGATCATTTGCAGTATAAAACAGAGGAATTGCCTTAAACAGGTATCAGGAACCACCATTCCAACAACAACCACTTATTTTGTGGAATGACAAAATCCCAAAACAACAGAATCTACTCTGAAACAATCAAATGACGTGCCCGTCATGGCTCAATATTTCAGTTCCTATTCTTTCTTTCTTTCTTTTTTTGGGTTGCATATCTGCATACGTATGTACAGGGTATCTATATTTGAATCACCATTCTTCAAATTTACTTTCATTTCGTTTGGGGATGAGGGTCCAATGATTTTCTACACTTAGCTATCATATGGACAAGGGCCTAGGCCTGATGAATAGCCTGGTTCATATGTTTCTTATGTGAATAAATTTTATGAATGTGACTTTACAAACATTTGATAAGGAAACTGAAAAAAAACCAAACCGTTCAAAACTTTCTATGACAAAACAAACCATTTTGTAAGAATTCTAGCCATTCGGGTCCTCAACAATTGGTTATGGCAAAACTTATTTTTTAGCCGCCCCCCCCCCCAAAAAAAGTCTAAAACCACTCTTAGTCAGAAGTCAGATCAGCTATCACCGAGTGAAGAATAATACAAAAGACTTTCGTAGTTGAAAAAAACCATGAAATAAACTTTCATTAGGTATGTCTTTGAGGTCCATGGGACGTTTGAATCTTGAGATATGAATGTTTGCAACGGTTGGTTTCTCTCTAAGTTGGTTTCTCTCTCAGAAAGCAATAAAACTTTAAAAAACGATGAAAACAAGTACTTAAGTAAATCAAAGCATCCAACATCAACATTACTTTGTTCAACCCTATTTTTTTTATTATGTTTTTAACAGTTATCTAATATTAACCGTTCTCAAAGAGTAAAGCTAACACAACAATGGAAAATCATAACTAACTACTTTTCACTTTCTGCAACTTTGAAGGACAATGTGAACCACACAGGTCAACCTGTGACTCATCTCCCAAAACAGGTTACAATTTTTAACTCTTAGTCTTGGCAAGTTAGCAGCAAAAATTTGTATGGAATTGTAATGTTATACTGAAAGTGCATGTAAGCTAATCCTAAACATTTCGTAATATAAATAAATGAACTTCCCTGATTTAAAATCATACATGTTACAAAAATCTTCCTTCTTTTTTATCCACAGGTGGCCTATTAGCTTCTGTGGATTTCAAATGAACCTTTTGTGAGATAAATTTGAAAAATATCTTGTTAAAGTGGTACAGCTAGGCCCGTAGCTGGGAGTGAGGAGGGCTGGGGGTTGGGGGTGGGGGGTTCGGACAACCCCTCCCCCTTGGCTGTGGTCTGTTTTTTTTCTTTTCAAGGTCCACTTTTGCCGAAATTGAAAAAGCACCAGGGACGTCCATATTGACGCCCAAGTACATCATGCATTATAGTTGGCAACTGAACAGTGCCCTAAGGGTCAAAAAGAGCCCCCCCCCTCAAATTATTTTTTTGAAGTAAATGTTTTGGGGTTCACTTTTTGGGCCTTGTTTTTTTTTTTTTTGGCTGATCGATGCACACAGACAAAAGGTCCACTTTCCCCCGAAACGACTCCCCTAAAGCTTCTTCAAAGTCTGGCTACGGGCCTGTGCTAGATATCTGAATTCTCCAGACTAGACTTGAGATATTGAAGCTAAGTCACATGATTCAGGGCAAGCAATAGCATACACGAAGTTCCAAAAGAAAAGCCCAGAATAAAATAAAAGGCACAAACTTGGTACTAGGCCAATCCAGCAAGGATGGATTTTTTCTCACATCCAGTGCCCACGAACGAAGGGCACTGCCAAAGGCTGATTTTATATCACCCTCATGATACAATTTATATGTATGGAGTTCAGAATAGTCCACCGTGATTGGATTGTCAACCTTGACGTCATGCATAAAGATCACCAAAGCTGTGCATTTGTTCGTGCTAGTACTCACATCAGTTCACTTCGGCTTGCCCACAATCCATTGCATTTCCATACAATATTCTGTATAAAAGTAGATCAGCCTGCATCAGCTGTCTTGGTCGAGACTGGTAGGCACGAGCGAAAGCTAGAGGTTGTTGTAAATATGCTTGCCCAAAATCATGTGATATTATTAGTGCATTTAGTCTGAGAATTCAATTTTAATGTGCACATGCAATAAAAAAAAAGTATCCCAGACATTCAAATTTGACAACCTGTCAATAGTCCTTTGGTTAGAAAAGTCATAATACATTGACCTGGAAACTGAAACATTATGAGCTATTAAATGCACAAACTGCTAATACAAAAAATGCTTTTGCATCAGCTGAAATGACTTTAAAAGCAAAATATTTGGGGTTCAGATGGGGATGGGGGGGAATGTTGCTGGTGTCTACCTGTAAGGAAATAACTTGGGAACAGTTGTTGCATATTTCATCAGCCGTTTTGATTGTAAGGGTAAATTTTAATCTTTTGTCAACTAAACTTGATATGTGATACAAATTCAAATCTACGTAAAAGGCTAGAAGCTATCGAGATGAATGATTGTGGAATAAGGTAATCAGAATGAATTCCATTGCACTGTTGTTGCGGTTTGTCTGTAAAATACTGAAAAATAATATCATGTATTCAGAATTCATTATTTAGAATTTATTACTCAAATATAGAATTTGGTAAATTCAGTTCTCAGGAAAAGGGAAAAAAAAAATGAAGCTTGGCTCGGGACTCTTCAAGTTGAAGGGGGCGGGACATTCTTGGTTCCCATCCCACCAAAAATGTCTCCACAATATACTGACACACCCATCCCCCTCACAGCTTCCTATCCCCTCTGGACCACCTTCCACATATTCTTTGTACTGCTGTTTGGTTTCAATATATCCATTACGGCTACTAGTACTAGGAAATTTGTGAAACAAGGACTTGATTTCTGAGATGCATTCTGGTACATTGAAAGGTAATTTTACATGTTCAACATACACAAAGGAAACAACTGTATATTGCAAAAAAATATTGGAGGGAAGGGGGAGGGGGTTGATACATGTAGGACATTGGCACTGATGCAGCACCTGCCCCTGCCCCCCCCCCCCCAATCTTGAAAATACTGGGATGATTTTACAATATAATGCGATAATACAAAAGCATAAAATATTTGTGTGCATGTGTCTATTTTTTTTACAATAGCTATGCTATGAATAAACACATTAGCTTCAACAGACTGGCTGACAACCAGTGAGTAGCAGACTTCCATAGGTCATGACTCCAATACAATTGAAGCTACACCAGACAGACTGTGCAAATTTGACATTGATCCAACTGTGGTTGAAATTAATAGAACTGGGAATTTACAGTCATGAGCAATTCCTATTACCATATAAATCAGGCATACATAGCCTGCGCCCACACATAATACTGCACAGTTGAAGCAGCGCGGCCCCAGAGTGATAAACCACATTTCAAATTTGAAGGAGTTGCGTTAGTTTCTTTGTGGCATCTTTGCAGAGCGAGGTGAGTACATTATAATGTTCCTATTTTCCTCCAAAGTTATTCAAGCTAAATTGTCGGTTTGTGTAAAGCCGGTGCTGGTATCAAATACTCAGAAAATATTACAACCTGAATCTTCCCACACTGTAGTTTACAGCATCTAAATAGAAGGAAACAAAACACTTAAATTAACAAAATCAGTTTTTTTTTTTTTTTTTCAGTAGTCCACTCCACAGTAGTTTTAGCCCTCAAATGAAGAAAATGTAAAAAGCAAGCACTATATCAGTGAATTATTCCCGTCTATATTTAACCACAATTCACAACTTTCTGTCACTGTGAAAAAAAACTGGCAGAATCGGGATTTGAACCTGTGACCTCTGGACTACCGTACCGGCACTCTACCAACTGAGCTATCTTGCCCTATGTCGGTGGTCTACCAATTTGTCGGTATCTTTGTTCGGAGGCAAGTTGCTCAATCAAAGGCAGCTATTCAAATCACACCAAAAATCAAATCACAATCTATTTACGCACAGAAGTTTTGCTGTCACACACAAATCTTTGTGCACAGGTGTTCTAGGCGGATGTATGTTTAAAGGCTTCTGTAAACGCCACCACTTTAAAACAGGTCTCCTTCCCCCCACTAAATTTTCTAAATATTTGCCTAGCCAAACAAAATTTGCAAGGCCTGAACCTCCTCTTTGTTACTGTCTGTGATTGTAGGTGTACTACTTCAAGATGGCTGCTGGTGTAACTGCAGAGTCGGTATTGGGCACAATCATCCAAGGTCATCTGGAATGCTCAATCTGCCACACCCGTTACCAAGAGCCCAAGATGCTGGACTGCTCACACAGTTTCTGTCTTAAATGCCTCCAAGAACTGATGAAGCAGAGACAAAGCCCAGACAATAACAGGATAACTTGCCCCCTGTGTCAGAGAGAGACCATCTTACTGGAAGGTGGAGTGACCCAGCTCAACAACAGCTACACTCTGACTGCCCTAGTGGAGGAGGTAACAAAGCAAGAACAACTCTTGAAAGGTGAAGGGTCAATGGTGGTCATATGCCAGGCATGCGATGACGAGAATGAGGCTATTTCTCGATGTATAGATTGTAAACATAATCTCTGTCAGGAATGCCAGAAAGCACATCAGCAGTTGGCTGCCTTCAAGACTCACACAGTAACAGCTTTGCTAGAGCAAGGAGAGTTTGCCACCACCAAGAGTGAATCCAAGAACATGTCCAATTGTGAAACCCACCCGCAGCAGGAACTTTGCTTCTACTGCCATACGTGTGAGAAGCTGATCTGCAAACGGTGTACAACATCAAGGCACATAAATCCCATTCACATTTTTGTTGATGTTAATGTGGCTTTTGATATTACTTTGCACGAGGCCCGTGAAATAAATTCCAAGATGAGCCTATGTGAAGTGGAGGGTTTACCGAACTGCATGTATCTGCGCAGCCGATTACACATGATGCTGGCTAACACAAAGAGAGAAATTTCCAGTGCAGCAGCACTAAAAGTTGCCAGAGTCAGACAGGAGGAAATGCAACTTTTGCAACAAGCACAAGCTGCTTACAGGGAAAAAGACAAGACATTGGCAAAGGGAATCTTTGCTCAGCAGACAGTGAAAAAGACTTGCAGTGAGGTTACTGCTGCAGATCGCTTTAAGGTCTTGAAACTAAGGCAAGACCTTCTGCTTGATTATAAAGATGTGAAATGCAAAACGATGAAAGACGTGAACAGCCAACTGTCATTCCTTGCTTTCAAAGAGGACTGCAATGAGGTTAAACTTGGAACACTCCTGCTTGAAGAAAAGTGGGAAATAATGAATGAGTTTAACGTCAATGGAAATAGCATTGCTGCATTTGCTACCGTAGGGAAAATGGCTGTCACAGGCGCCGCAACACTCACTATCCTATGTCTCAATGATCAGAAAGGACACAATACTGCTCAGTCTCAAGACTTTGAAATTAGAGTTTCGAGAGCCATTGCAGTTAACATGGATGACCATGTGCACCTATTAGGTTCATATCAAACTCTAAACCAAAAATATACAAGTTCACCAACACATGCTGTCAAGATCTTCAACAATGAATACAAGCTCCTCCATGGGTTCATACCAGGTAAAGAGGCAGCCATTGATGGCGAACCAACATGCCTTGCAGTGGATGACAGCAATCTGATAGCAGTGGGTTATAAGGACAAGGAACAGATATCTCTACACAACCCAGACGGATCCCTCATCAGAACACTGCCTGCTCCGATGATTGACATGTACTTGACCATCAACAACAAGCATCTCATTTACTCAAACTCATCAAAACGTAAGCTCATATCTATTGATTACCAAGGCAACAACATTTTCACAGTTGACTCGTTCCAGAATTCTACTCCGTATGGGTTATGTTGTGACAAAGCTGGTGATATCTATGTAGTTGCTTCCTGCAAGCATCTTTCAGGACTAAATACATCAGAATGCCAAATCCATCATTACAGTCCACACAGCACTTACATTGACACTCTGGTCAAAGATCTTCCTCAAAATTCAGACATAACATACACTCCAACCGGTCAATTAGCAGTGACTGGCAATGTCTCTACACGAGTTTATGATAGAGTGTAAGAGAAGGCTGGGGAAAAAATACATCCTAATTTCATTCTGCAGAAAAACAAGAGTAAATGACTATTATAATGCTTTAAACCACATTTCAGCAGTTTCAAACAGGTAAAAGATTTTGGAAATATTTCCACATGTGGGAATCGACAGCCTAGGCATTGATGGAGTACACGAGGAGTACACGAGGAGTACATGTTGGAGAAAGAAAAAGAACATGATGCCCCAATGATGTGGCCCCTAGTTATCAATAAGCCAAAGCGGAATTACAGTGCGCCTGCACAGAAATGAAACAAATTTGAATAAACAAACTTTCGCCATGTACAAATTGATGAGGGTACCAGTAAAATTTATTTTAAAAAGCTTCTGTGTCAAACTCGGGTGGAAAACAATCATCTTTTTTTAAAAACAGATCACAGTTCTGGCTCTATGTTTACTGACGGTAACATTTTTTGTTTTTACTAAGTTGAGAATTCCCAATTTGGTTACCAGTTTCCTCATTGACTTGTCACAAAATCGAGCTGTTTATCCAAAAGTGGCCAGTGATGGGCTTACTGTGCATGCACTGTACAGTTGTATTTTAAATTCCGATTTGTCTTATAACCAAGTGTTGGGAAATATAATACAGCTTCCATTGCAGTGCCTCATCATTTTATTGTTACCGTAATTGTTTTCTTTCATATTTGAGCATTGTGCCAAATAAAGTTGTTGATTTTTGACTATCAGTACATGTAGCTTTGCAATTCGCAGCAAATACGCTCGCTACATAATAAATGAATCAGTAGGTATAATGTAAGCACAGTACACAAGTTGTGCATAATATTTTCCTAATTGTAAGAAGGGGAAGGCTCAGAAACCTTGCTACTTCAGAAGAAAGAAAATTATAAGGGAGTATTGTAGGAGAATGAGGTGTAATACAAAATACAGCATGGTCCATTTTGGATAAAGTGAAGTAATAGTCCCTCTCAGTGTTGGCTGATTTTGTCTTTTGACTTGGGAGCATGCACGGTTCTTCATCTAGCACCCCCCCCCCTCCCACAAGTGAGTTTTTGCAGACGTAGACTTCTTTTTAGTTTTGCTTTGTTAGTGAATAAAATGTTATGGGCAAGTATGGAATTTTTACAAAAAGTCTCTCTCACCAAAATTTAAAATCCCTTTCAGAAATGTCTTCGAAAAGCATTTGATGAAAATTTCCAAAAATCAGGTCCTCAAAAGTTGGTTATTGTCCAAGTTATTTTGTAGCCTCCTCCCCCCTCCCCCTCCCCTCCCGGTTGGGAGGAAATCCGAGTCAGAGTGATCAGCTGAACATTGTGTGATCAAAAATATTATACTGTCCCTCAATCGATGTTGTATTTGTGTCATATCATTATGGTTAAATTAAAACATTTGCATGATCGAAAACACATTTGGTGCATACCTGTGAGATAAGTAATTCTTGTAATTCCGGTAATTCTGCTGACTAATCGTTTATGATAATATGGAATCTGTGAAAAAAAATAGGAAAATTCAGCAGGCGGAAACCTAAATAAATTGAAAATACTTCAGGGAATGTCTCATTGCCTGTTGAAATCGGGAACACGAGCTGTCCCCATTGGAAACGGCCTGTGAATGCCAAGTGTACCTGGGAACGCTGGCCTATAGATCCATATAGATGTCACAAGTCATGTTAGATGTCCAGTGGACGTCTAGTGGTGTTGTGATGGTAATGATGTGCTTATTCAAATAAACAAGTCAAGCGTGGCACCGTTTGCACGTGCGCTCGCATATGGTTTAACTTGCCCATAGAATCATGTATTACAATCACTCCACGGCATTGTTTACATTTAGCGCTATCTTGCCACGTGGGTGAAAAAGGTCTATATGGGCATGCACGTTTACTCAAAACAGCCTCTTCCAGATGGGAACATGTTGGGAACATTGTACGTTCATCAGGAATGATGTTCATAATGGAACAAGAACATTCCATGTTTTGAGACATTCCCTTATAGTAAAAACGAGGCTTTAGCTAACTTTGTTTGTTTCTAAATAAGACCATTATACAAACAAACATTAACAGTTTGCATAAAAGAGTGCAGCTACAATCACAGGTTCACCTTTGTTTACAAAAAAATGATGCTATTGTGCACAACACAACACCGAACATTTCTCTGCTTGACAAAGAAGACAGCCCAAATTTCAACAGGTTTTCAAAGTTTAGCACTTACATGTACCTGTACCAATCTTTGATGGCAGAGAGCAAATAACTATAATGTATAATTTCTATTAAGGAAAATTTATAATAAGGAGCCTTCCCAAAAGAGCGTAATCATGATTGTAGCTGTACACACACAAGCTTTACTGTACCTTTCATGAATTTTGTTTTCACCAGCCTCTCTCAATCTCCAATATTATGTTGTGGGAACAGCACATTTCTAAAAACAATTTCTGTTGGAATCTTTTCAGCTACTCCTGAAAGTAGCACAAAGAAACTGGTTGGTTTGACAATGTTCATTGTGGCCTGCACGGTGAAAATGGGTCATGTTGCAAAAACTGAACTTTCTGAGTTGGACAGAGCATAAAATAAGTATAATTAGGCATGTCTCTGAAGTCCATGCGACTTTTCATTCTTAAAATAAGAATGTTTGAAACCCTATTAGGCCTACCTGATATTAAACCATATCGAAAAGCAAGAATAACATCAAAATAGAAAATCTTTCAACTTTCAACTATTTTTCACTTTCTGCAACTTTGAAGGCCAATATGGAACCACACTGGGCGAAGTGTGACTCATATCATAGGACAGGTCACAATTTTAACTTTTAGTCTTGATGTTAACTTAGCAGTAAAACTTTACAGCAAAAATTGAATGTAATACGGTAAATGCCTATAAGCCAATGAAAAACCCAGCTTGCATTTCGTAAAAATAAACAAACTTTTTGATTTAAAGTCATACATGTTACAAAAACTGTCATACCTTTATATTTGGTTTTCATTATTTTATCCACGGGTGGCCTATTAGCTTCTTTGGAATTCAAATGAGAACAAATTTGAATAAAATCTTGTTTATGAGCTAGAATTGTGAATTTTCCAGACTAGACTTGAGCAATTGAAACTAAGTCACACAATTCGGGGCAAGTGCTAGCATTACCAGGGGCGGATCCAGAGGGGGGGGGGGTTTGGGGGTCGAAACCCCCCCCCCCCC
>JAULKO010000111.1:189108-214614 GCA_032356045.1 Mediaster aequalis | reverse complement strand
CAGTGTAAATCCCAAACTCGATTTCCAGACTGCATCGTACGATAAAAGACCTACGAACTTCACCGCTCATTCGGGGGGGGGGGGGGGGGGGGTCGGGAGATCCCGACCCCAAATAAACAGGCAACTAACAAGTCCGCAGGGAAATGAAGGGCCATACATTGTTTGTGTTGGATGGCCTATACCGTGTTTAGTACCTCTAGAAAAGGTCATCATGTAAATAGAAAAACCCGGAGGAAAAACCCTGTTTCATAATCTGTGAATTTTTGCAAAGGTTTGTTATCGCGGGGAAGAAGCCAATTCATACACACGAACAGCCAACATTTGTGAACCTTAGAACCTTGTGCTATACAGGTTGTTTCATACATATCGGTAAAACTTTTCAATTTCTGATATCGATAAAAGAACAATAAAAAAAGAAAAGATAATGTATTCGCCATTCCAACTAACTAGCCAGAAAACAAAATAATTGTATGGTAAATGCATTGGGCAAATTGCACAGAACCCAGCTCAGCATATTTACGGGTAAATTTCCGGTTCAATAAATATACCTTTTCAAAAAAGGCTTCTCCCACCTCCTCGAAACTGTACCTTCGCGTCACACGTCGAATGTTCTTCCGTGGAGAAAGAGAATAGATTCCTCAGTACAATAGAACTCAATGAACAAACCCAGCCCACGGTCTACCACACCCACATGCCGGTGAAAGTTAGTAAATATTGTATTCGTAAAAAGTGTCTGTATAATTTAAAACTATTACGTGGTAACATTTTGCCATGTAGACAAACCACAGACTTCCCGTTTTCTGTATTGGAAATCCCAACGTTTCACGTGGACTATATACCAGTGGACTCGTTAAAAAACCACAAAATGAATTCAAATCACGTGACATATCGCTAATATTACGTGACATCCTACAGAATTCCCAGTAGATCCAAGTCACACAAATTGCTTGTGAAGAATGAGCGCGGTCGTGCTCCCCGTTGTTCAAGAAAAAACCGAAGCCTTATCTTACTCGAAACATATCCTACAGATTTTCCTGGTGGGATAAAAATAAATGATAGCCGGGAAGGTTGAATATGTACATGTATAGCGTTTCACGCGGACACGTACTCAGAACTTGGAAGCCCGGTCTAAGATGAATGTAGCCGCCATTATATTTAGAACATAGAGGTAGGAAACACAAGGCCTATGGTTATAAACAGACTATTTTTTCCTTCCTGGTTCTTGTCAAAAGAGGAGAGCTTATGGGTAGCTGAAAAGTTTAAAGATCATTGCAACATGGGCAAGAAATTACCATGAACCACCCGTCAACAGTGTACACAGCTTAACATATAGAGCAACAGTCGTCACTCGACGTAAAGGGCACTCTTATAACAAAGTAGACCTACAGTGTTATTACGAGCAAATTTTGAAGTCAGAAGTAGGGTTTATTATTTGACTGTTTCTATCCAGTGACCTTGTTTAACGAGAATTGACTATAGTATACATCTGCCTCGCAATGTTCCCGAAACCAAAATGTCATATTTTCATAACATAGGCTATCCGCTTGTCTCTCTATTCATTTCTAACAGACTAATGGATTCGCAAGTTTTTTTTCTCATTGGTTTAAGCACGGACCTTAGTGGTTTAAGTAGGTCATGTCATAGATGGCTTATATTCCCGGAAAGTGTTTGATTAAACCATGGAGAGATATTTCTTGTGCGTTCCGTGTGTGGGGGCGTACGGATATCTTAGCTTTTCGCAGTAATATGAATACATGAACATAGTCCTTGGTCACCGAGTACGTAAGGTCTGCCATTACCGGGCACAATGTAGGGTGTAGTCCCGGTCATGGCTGACTATGGTAATGGTTGTAACGTTTGATCATTGCATTTCGACATTTCTACAAATGGGATGCCTATGCAGACATAAACCACATCACCGTATTTTCAAATTCACAATTTCAACAAATGATGTGTCCAGAACGACTTTCTGTGCCCCCCCCCCCCCCCACGGTGTCAATGCGTTGTCTAGCATGCTTTGACGATTACACCCAGCAGAAGGACAGCATGCTATTCAAACATTGAGCTCCACCACATCAGTGCTTTGGCTGTTAGGATGTTTCGAGGGTTCTAGGTCGTCTTGTCGACCCCGTAACTGCGTGCACTGACCGCGAACTATGCTCCCAAAATTCCACACAGTTCACCTCGCTGAATGTCACAACCACTTTGAATAGTCCAGGGACTCTGTTTGTCTGGTAGGGAGAACAGGTGGGGGTTTCGAAGCTGGCGTGGTATTTTTCAGGATGTGGTAAATGTTTGTAATAAAAATGAACGAATTTGTTCTTATACATGTATTTATAAGTTCCTAAACACTCGTAAACTGTGCAGTTATACAATTATGTTATGATCTATGCGTAACTGTTCATTAAAATCAGTATGTAATGTGTTATTACCACCCTAACTTTTCCCGCGGTTTTTTCCTTTTTCTTTGCAGACATCTTAAGCGCGGGACGCTTGAAGAAAACCTTATCACGGACGGCAGCAAGCTGACGCTTCTCCCATTGGTCGAAAGTGGACTTGTAGTAAGTATTGCTATGGCAACTCTACGTCGTCGTAATAGCGTCATAATGCAAAGGCAAACAAAATACAAGTTTGTACTTGTATGTTAACAGCTGTTACTTTGTAATCGGCATCATCAGCATATGTACATGTATCGCGTGACATTTTCAGTTGACGTAAGTAAAAAAAAAGCCCTGGTTTCCTAAACAAAATTGAATATAATCCGGTTTGACCTTTTTGAGATGAGATTCCAGTGCCAAAAATTAGTCGGAATGAAAAATTATAGATAAAGAAATTATTCGACTTCCTTACTTCTTCTTGTTTTGGACTTGAATTTGTATTGAGAGGAAGAGGAATGGTTTGTGTACATATTGATATCTTGTGTGCAGATTTGAAAGTCGTCAAGTGTGGTATTTATCTTCACCCTTTGTCCGTGTACTGTAGAAATTAGACTTTTGGTCTATATACACCCGTAGCTTTTTCCCCTCAAAATTCATTATGATGGAAAAATCCTTAATTAACGGGAAAAAAACAAGATATTTTCTTGTTATTCCGGGTTGTGTTTAACCTTTTTCTAGTCGCTTATTGTGAACTACACTGATATTGTGAGAGTTTTGCCAGATGTGTAAGGGATTTGGACACTCTTGACAAACGTCAAAGCTTGGCAGGGTACTCAATTAAATCAGGAAGATCAAAACCCCAAGTTTTAATTCCGTTTTTGACTAAGACGGTCGGTTGATTGATGACAAGTGCCAACGTGGAATTGTATGGATGGTAGCATGGATTTCTTTCTGTTTTTATCATATAACAGTCACAGAGGCAGGATCAGACGTTAATGCAAGCATTACAAAACTTGAGCGAAACACAGGTAAGACAGATGATTAATAATGCATGTTTTTTCCCGCCCAAATTAAAGTGGGGAAATAAAAGGTCGAATTCCAAGCGACAGGCGTTTTATATTAGACAGTTTGATAGGCACTGGTTCTCCTCAATTTTTACCTTTGACCCGTGACACTTGATCACGATGTTGAGACACTGAACAAGTAAACAAATCTCTCAGGTCGATCAAACCACGCCGTAAGCGGGAAACTTTTAACAGTGGGTTGAATGACCCTGTGACCATTTCAGAAACAATGCATTTAGTGTTTTTCTATGCGACAGCGATGCTTGAGGCGTTCACATTAAGATAATGAACATGAAGACCTGAAGGAAATATTTTTTGATTTGGTGTGAGGTCGTGAGGTCACTGGCCCCACGAACTATGAGAGGCATTTTTGGCGTCGGGGACGCTGTCTGATAAAACTATGCCGTCAGCTTCCGTTCGAGGTCTGCCTCTATTTTCGTTGAGGCTAAGTTATTACCCATGATGCACAGCTGGAAAGCGGTATCGTCTGACCGAGGGCTATCCCATCATAGTATGAGTCATAACGTCCATCATTCCACTGGGAAACCAGCGCCTTCAACATTGCTCATTTCACTTTTGTCTTCTGCAATCCACAGGGGTATATTCTTTTTCCGTTGTAGACGTCTGGGTGACTTTCCTCTCTTTTGACCTGTGATTCCTGATTTAGCTCTTGCAAAGAAATAGAAAAAAAGGGGCAACTTACGAGGTCACTTTTTGTGCAAAGCTTGCAAGCGTTCGCCAAAGTCTCATTATGCACATACCGGGAATGAATAAAATGCGGGGGTTTATTCAAATTTTGTCCGAAGGTTTACCTTACAGTATAAATGTACAGTTCATATGGTCACAGTTGCTGAACATCACAGAGCTTGTCCATGAACTGGTTGTGTGAGGGTTGAAATCGCCCAAAGAATCTAGCTGGTATACTGTAAAGGATGTAGAAAGCACGTTGGCCCAACCGCTTGACTTTGAGATCCAGTTGAATAACTCACACTTGCAGTACACGGCGTAAAACAGACATACAACAGCAAATTGAACGTGGGCAGGATAAATATTGAATAGGACCCGGCATATCTCAAGGCCAGTTTACCTTGGAATGGATGGATGGTTGGTTAGAATCTTTTGAGTGACGGTACCTGGTACGAGAACTGATATTATTTTACCCGGGCTGGTATTTCATTTGCCTTGTTCTGAGAATGTGGCTCATTTAAGTTAACCTGCCGCGCATGCGCAGACCTCCATTGTTGTGAGGTGTTAATAATTTACACACACGCACTTGCTGAGCTAAGCTTTACTTGTATCGAGGATACATGTACTTATTTTAACTTGAACACTTATCATATCCATGGGGAAGCTTCAAATGTCTTAGTACTTTGAAACAATGTCAACGAAAACTTTACCCACACAAATACACCCAAGCCCACACGTTCACACATAAGTTTTCAAGTTTTGCAGTGTTTCGAAACTCATTTCCAAGAAAAATCAGACTCGAAGGATTAGGGTTTCGAAACGCGAGTCCTGACAGTGAGTTTCGAAATTATACATGGTCATTATTTTCAGCTTCTGCACGCACGGTTGACTTAATGTTGACTTGCAAGTCACACTGGACTTAGAGAGCTGCTATTGGTCGTCACTAAAGAAACTTTCAAAATTGGTATATGACTGTTAATCAGTGTCTGTACATCGGTTGTTTCGTTTGGTTGAGCATCCACGTTTGACTGTTCTGGATTTTGGTTTTCAAAAGTTTGTATGTATACACACGCCTACGCTCCCAAATCTGATGATACCAAGTTGTACTTTGTGCGCCTTGCCCGTGTCTATCTCTACCCAGCGCTCAACTCCTACGCGTTGAAGCCTACGCAGGACAAAATCGGTACACGGTATAAAGGAACAATGCCTAACAATACAAGGTCGCGGCAGCCTGCCAAACTATTGTGTCCAAACACAACAATTGCCGTTTAGTTTGGAAGGAGCATGCATGCACGGGACCTGCTTTGGGGAAATTATTTGATTTCAATGGTTAAAGGAATAATAATTGAGGAGGTCATTCGTTTGTATAATATAAGCGATAAGGCACAATGCTGTTATCCTTGCTCAGTTTTTCTTTACTTCCAAACGAATATCAAAACGTCTCGTTCACTACTTTGACACGAGTTCATGGCATCCTACCATCTTGTTTCACGTACGTTTTTTAACACATTTTTGTTCGGCACTTTAACTAACACCGGGGTCTTGCGAAACGTAATACACAGCACAAATGATGATTTCGATACATTTCTCTCTATGAAACTAAATCCAATCACACACACCGCTATTCAACAGTAGAAGTCAAAATGTATATCTATGCATGACACTTATCAAAATAAACAGAAAAGTAACTCGAAGTTCATCTTTGTAGTCCGACAAATAGGATAAGTTTCCTATTTGTGTGCAAACTGTCATCATTCACGTCACAAAACGACTGAGTTGCTTGGGGTGGAACACCCCGTGAGAGAATTCACAACCTTTTTGGGGTTCGTGGAGTAATATTAATTTCCACCGAGTTCCTCGCACTTGTGGTTTCTTTCTAGACCAGTGGGGAACGCACGTCGTACTCGTAGAATCGAAGGGGTCAATCCTGGGTCACGGACCGCTTTGCATATAATGCTGGAAGATACATTTACTTTCGATTTGCATCCAAATGGCAAATTTGTTTGGTCATAGGGGTCTGTTGTTTTATCTGACGGGCTGATACACATCCCAGGCAACTTGTTTGG
This sequence comes from Mediaster aequalis, assembly GCA_032356045.1. Lineage (NCBI taxonomy): Eukaryota > Metazoa > Echinodermata > Asteroidea > Valvatida > Goniasteridae > Mediaster > Mediaster aequalis. The sequence goes on along the minus strand of JAULKO010000111.1, from coordinate 208,419 downwards.
TCCACAGCAGGTTTCATAATTGAATTCTAACATTTTCATTCCCGCAATGGAGTTTCATTTTCGTAAAGTATGTGTGGACATCACATAGTTTCGGGTCCTCCTGGATCTACACTGGAAATATTGAATTCAACTGTTTGTGTTTTTGAGATTGTTTTATATACAACGAAGTGATTAACCCAGCCAAAGTTCAACTTGTCTAATGTTTACCCAGAAGGCCTGCCAATATTCCATAGATAGTGCACCTGTGTAATGTAATGTCCTTGGTTAATTTCAACCACGCACTTCGGCGTTGTCTGTGCTGGGATCCCACAGCCCCCTTGATCAATATAATTCACAAGATGAAAAGAACGCTTTTGTCAAATCGGTGTGTGGCCGGTCCAAGGAGGTCTGGGTATAGCTTGGGGATAAATAGAGTTCAGAACAACGCTACCAGGACACAATACGACACCCAGAATCCCATGTTTGCCAGTTCCCAACACCCCCACTTGTAATAACTGAAGGCCGGGCGGGACGCGACGAGACCATGTACCTAATCTGCAGAGCGAGCTTAAGCCAAAATCATGCAGCCTTGTAGACTTGACTCAAGTCGGGATCCTGTGGTTGTTCTGTGCTATATGGTCAGCGTTCGGTGTACGTTCGTCACATTGTGCAACAGCAAGCGCGCGCGCCCTCTCATGCCAACCCCGTACGGCCGTAGGCCTACACACATGTTGAATAACATGTTGAAACATGTGAAACGCATGTGAGGTGATGTGAAAAAAGATGTGCTATTTAAACACGTTTCTACGATGTAAGACACGATGGTATATGCCGGGATAGAATGCATTATTTTGGTTGACGGCTTGATGGATTTAGACTAAGCACGAAAGTCCGACTTGAGTCAAGTCTAGCAGCCTTGCAGAAGCCACGCTAAGTAGACCGGTGGCGCGTCACCCCCCATGCATAAGCGATTCGCGTCCTAACGCCAAGCCGGCCGAGCCCCGCAACGGAACACAAAAGTTTCCCAACGGAAAGTTTCCAACCATAATGACTAGGATTTGAATTGTCAATACGCTGAAGCGTTGCCAGCGTATGGAGGGGATGTATTTCTAAACAGCTATTTACCGCTGGGAACTTGAATCGTCGATACATGAATTTCCACAAACTGCCAGCATCATTATTGACATGCCGTAGGCCAGGCTCAATCCAGACGTTCTCAGTCTGTATTTTTAGCAAGTGTTTCCTGCACTGCAAAACTGCGGTGTTAAATTAACACCTTGTGATATCTATATTGAACCATTCGTCCAATATAGATACCGCATGGTGTTAATTTAAGTTTTTGTAGTGTGTAAAGCAGGCCAACTAAAATCAGACAGAAGATAACAAAACTTAAGTTTAAATTTGATCCGATGCAGTTTTAAAAGAGGGGTGATAAAGACTTTTTGGAAGTTAACCGTTTATTTGCAAATTGCAATGTTCACGAACTTCCAAAAACAACAAAATGCGCAAATCACAGAAAAAGGCTCCCTTATTATAAACTTGGGTGGGGGCCACGAGCCCCCAAGAACTTCTCTTGGTTAATATACATGTTTGGTTCTGCCTTCCTTTCTGTCTAGCCGTTTGATATTTAAGTCCGTAATTTTACGCCATACGACCGACCACACGGAGCTGTGTATTAATGCAACAAGGAAACGTGACATGATGTGATGTTTTTAGCCGCCATTGTCTACCAAGTTGTGGTCCACTGCCAGCTTATTAAAGAAGTCTGAGACAGTTTCCTCTGCAACTTTTCAACAAATAAATACCTGTAAAAGGCAATTCGGTTGACCTTCCGGTAGTACGATATGGTTAAAATGATTTACTCTTGTCTCATGGTCCCATGCACGCCACCCGCCCACGACATTTCGAAAAGGCTAGGGGCCTACCCCTATAGACCCTATATGGTGCCGATATATTGATATAAGAAATCAATGTTTCCAGCCAGTGAATTGGTGGTTGTGCACAAACATGAATGGGTCGAGTTTTGAGATGTTACATCACAGTGTGTACATGTACATGTACTAAGCTTGTCGTGTAGAGATCAGGCTATACGTTAACTTGCTCAGGCTACTAGAAGGACATGCATGTTGCAAAACTTTGTCTAGGATAGTCGCCCCGTACATCACGCACTTAGAGTTCTGCCCCACGAAGGGAATATGACCATAACGGAACGAAAATATAAATATAATGAATATATGAAAATATGAACATAAGTCACGTGGCACCGTGTCTTGATGAAGTTGTTCAACACTATCATTACTGAGATACATTTGCAGGCATGCGGAGTTACGTCGTGTTTTATAATATCTTATAGCCTTGTTTGAAAGCATTTGTTTTTGCCCATTCCTCACTACCTAAAACTTGGATACCAGACAAGACAGTGTTTAGTAATAATTCATTCATTTTTATGACGGATGGGTCATAAAATTGTTGAGGTCATGTGGTATTTTATTCATAAAAAAACTTGTCAAAAAATTATTATTACAGGACATGGTCTTGACCAGGTCTATTTTAAGAACATGACATCATGCATTGACGTCCAGTTTTGTCCTTCCGCTGTCCAGTTAGATTATCTAGATTAGAATGTATAGGCTTAGACCATATTGTGTGGAAGCAGACGTACATAATGATGACGTCCGGACCGTGCATGAGAAAGCACTTTTCGAACAATAACTTTTTATCCAGGCTGATACGTTGCTGAAATTCGCCAAGACCTGAGATTATTTTCAGTGCTACGATGTCATTTTTATTTTTATTTGTAGGCGATACCAAGTCTATAAATACGTAGTTATCACGGCGATATTGTATTGTTTGATTAAACCCTCTTCTTTTGTCACGAACAAACTCCGAGGGTCTGACGTATCTAGGTAAACCCCTCTGACGCAGTCGGCCAAGGCGGTACCATTGGGGTGATGAGTGGTCCCCGAAAAGTTATACGCGCCGCGCTTCGATATTGCCCCAACAATGCATATACTCCGTGTGAACCTTGAAATATGCATATTCAAGATTTAGCATACGTCATTGCTGAGTTGCGGTAGATTGCAGCGCTGCAGTACAAAATACTAGTACACGCATACCGACCTGCAAGGTGAACCGCTTAATGACGTCATCATACATAAAGCTGTGTGGAGTTGCTGTCGTGGGTTGTGTACTATCTGTGCGCGGGCTTGGCATTGTTGTGCATAAATTGTTCCTGTGACGTTTTGCATTTTATATTTTGTTGATCAAGTCAAGAAGTCTGTTATTGTCCGCTATAACTAAGCCAAGTTGTTGTTTTCAAGTTTATTTTTGGCAAATGACATTACTATTTTCGATCTCTCGAGAACTTCATGACGATATTCTTGAAATCAGTCTTGGCTTTTCCTAAATATTGACATTTTGAAAAGATTATTCTGACCTACTCCGAAGTCTACACGTTTGCTCACGCATGTCAGTTGTTTGTTGCATGTAGTTATTTGCTGCTATTTGTATAGTATAATGCATCTCATTATTTTTATCGGCATGCAAGATTCCCCCAAAGAAAAGCACGAAAGGATTTGTAAAGTTAAAGGTCGTTTTGTAGTTAATCAAATAGTGACATTTGAATGACTCTATCGCAAACATTCCTGATCGGTGGATTTATAGAGAGATCATTTGACTGTCAATTAACCTTTTTGTTATGCCTGTGGTATTACAAGGCATTTTAGGTTGTTAGTATTGGCTTCGTGACCCTCCGCTCACCGGATTCATGAACTGATCTATTCATGATTGGATCCGGTCCTATTTGCGTTTGCTGCTTTTCCAGACTTTGACCAATTATCAGATCTTCGTTTTCCCATTGTTTCATAGTAAAGACCCAAATTCATCAACATTATTCCAATTAAGAAAGAAAATCGTGTGTCGCATTTTCTGATCTTTGGATGGAGTGTCGCTTCAGTAATTTACCGAATTGAATCGATTTCCATTAATTATCATATTATCATTTGCATATCTATGCAATTTTATTTTTGGGGGGATGCCGTACTTCAACTCATGAATTCTAAAAATTTAATGAAAATGCCATGAGATGTCGTGAAATTATTGTTTTAGTAGTCTGCTAGAAAAGAGATTACACTTTTTTCAAAATAATGTTGCATTGTCGGAGCAGCTGGAACGGAAATTCGTTGCTGTCTCAAAACTGCTTTTATTTCCTCCTCGTTACCTTTACAAAAATAAATTTGGTAAAAGGTCTTGGAAGCTGGCGACAACCGTTGACCGTCATAACAACAGCCGTTATGCTGAGATTGGCGTTGGAACCAGTCTGGTTACCCACCTCGACTCCCCTTTAATGAAAAGTTACGCCGGACATTGGGAACAATCCTTCAAAATGCATGGCATGTGGCATATCCTATGTGGACTACTCTATTCACATGCGGACATTCCTCTTTAAATCTTTCCTGTTAAATGATCAACATCCGATCTCACAGTTCTGACGCTGAGGTATGCGCCACCTACATTTTTTCATTAATCAAATCCTTCCACGTTTTTTTTTTATCGTGGCTCATAACCCCTTCCGTAACCCTATACAGTTCAAAGGAAGTTTAAACGTGCAAATTCGTATAATGTAATTTCATATACCTTTCCCCCTCGCATTGCAGTCTGTAAACCTTATTCCTCAGCGAGCTCAGCTTGGCACACCTAAATACCGCGTGGGAGTTGAAAAGTTCCCGTTAGGCCATGGTTAAACCATGGCAAGGAACACTGGCCTCAATTTTGCTTCCCCTTCGAAACCCTGCGCCATGCCCTGTGAAACAAGGACTTGTTAATTCCCTCCTTAGCGAGGGGTGGCCTTAAGATCATGCTGAGCCCCCGTCGGCTAAGCATAAAGGCCATGGTTCACAACCGTGACCGTAAGTAGCAAGATGGCGGCGGTAGTGACGCATGTGGCCCGTCTATTGGCCCACGGTCATGGCAGCACAAAGGCGGTAGACTTTGTAGTTAGTCTGTAGTGGCATTTGGGGTGGGTGCTATTCATTGCCTATCGGGGGTAGATAGCAAGCTGGAATGCACTGTGGTATTGCAGTGTGGATACATGGCCCACAAGCAGTAGTCACTCAAATGCTCCTCCTGGTAGTCTTAAAGTTGGGAGGTAGATCTCTGATGTTGGAAACTGGGATACTCCTGCATGGTGTCTGTGAAAATATGACGCTCTCAGACCGATAGAATGATCGAGAACGCCAGACTAATAATATGAATCATTTTTGCGTTCGAGATAATTTACCCACTGCAGGGCCTGGATATCGGCGCGCTAATCTGCTCTGGATATCAGACTATTTTTTTTAATATATATGTCACTTGTGATAGGACACATTTCTTAAGAAAAGACAGTTAATCCAAAAAAAATCATTCTTAAAGAGCATGGACTTGGATTATTGAAATGCGACCCGATCTGGGGGTGGTTGATTTATTGTGTTTATCACAAAAGCCGATGTCAAGATTTCAGGATTATTGTAAAAGTCTGTGATTGATTTAAAGTGAATGAAAAATGTCGCGTAAGTTTATTCAAACGATAAACATACACTGAGCAAACATTCTCTGAAGATCGCTCATTATTCTAAAACTTAGTCGTAATCTGGGTCCGAAAGTCTGTGGAATGCTATACAGGAGAAAATTGTAATCCGAACCGGACGTTGGAATTCCAACTGATTTTGTCTTCTTCTTCGAAAGGTCAAATTTAATCTGAAGATGCGGGGAAGTTGCCGCTGGCCAGTGAGCACGTAGTTAAGGAAACTGTGTCTTCTGCTTGGCATCTTCCGGTGCTCTTGAGTGTTGCGGGTTGATCACGCGCGCGGGAAGCTTCGCGCGGGAAGCAGCCGAGTTTTTCATGAATGGGATTCTTTTCCCGCGTCTCTTGGGGTGTGTTTGTGTAGGTGGGCGCCATCTCTACACTTCTTTTATTAACACAGATCCACTTTCAACTGCATAGACTGTTTGAACGCATGCGCAATACATGCTATTCGGCCATACCTTCTAATCCCCAGTGAAATTGTTTTCAGTGTGATAATTGTGATGATAGTGGGCCTTTGTATTCTGTAAACAGCTGACCAAAATACGTAAATTGTTCATTCTGAAATATGCATATTGAAAAATAAGAGCTAAATTACCGAGATAGATTTTTGTACAAGGGTTGTACACTGTACATGCACCACTGATATGAAAAATCAAGGATTGTGTTTATCAAGACAGACCTATACAGCAATAGCACTTCTCTCCCTGTTTTCTGCAGAGTCACGTGATAAATTAATCTGACATTCTTTCAGATAAAATTTATGTATGATAATGTTCACGATGTTTTAGGATGTTTAAAGTCTACGAAGATGACGGTTATGTATTCAAATCTAGTCTGGTGATGGCTTTGTGTTTAGTTATAGGTCTATGCGCAGCGTGCAAGGAAAGTGTCGCAATATTTCTTGACAAGTAGATTTGTTGTGGTATTGTTAGCAGACAGTTGACCTGTTGAAACACAAATAATATTTGAAAAGAAGTTTTATTCCTTTACATTCAGCGCACAGAGCCAAATGACATTTACACCAACATTTTTAGTTATTGCGCTTGATGAAATTTGGGGGAAATTGTCGTTGTGCACTAATGGCAAATTGAATAGTGTTGAATTTGTTTGTCTCTTTCATATTGTAAAGAAGCATCGTCATTCATTCCACACTCGTCTCCGAACTCTAATTCCTGAAAAAAATCTCGCATGCTGCCATTTCCAAATGACTTGGGACCTTTAGCGCAATCTTCATGTCTCCTCATGAATGTAGCACAGGAAAGAAAGACACGAGATGCGTTGTCAAGGCCCCCTTTGACGTCATCAGCGGTAGCCTGGTTGGCAATTGAAGGCCAGCGGTTCAGACCCTTGGAATTCCGGGCAGAGTAACACGAACATTTCCTTAATAGATTGATTTTTCTCCTCCTCCTCCTCCTCCTCCCTTCCCTTCGTTTTTCACCGAGCGATTGTATGTGGCCTATTTCTTTAGAAGATACCGCAGTTGAACAAATACCACTTCCAAGTGGGAGTGGAACGGGGGCGTTTCCACTTGTTTGATTTTGATGTTAAATTTTGGGGAGCCAAATTGGCGGCAATTTGTGGAACAACCGTAACACTAACAATAGTCGGGCTTAAATGCGTGGATATGAGTGAGTGGTTTCCCCTTTAACAAATAATCGAAAGGAAGATAGGATGTCGCGTCAAATCGTACTGAAATTCTGTGAGGTGTCTGATACTACAGGCATGTTCATTCTTTATCATGATATTGAGAGTGTAAGGACTGGGACAAGGCAGATGTGCCTTTCATTCCCTCATGGTCAAGTCATCACTCAAGGCAGATCTTACAATCCTGGGTCTGGTGACGTCATTTCTCCTAGAAACCATTGATGCGGACGGAGGATGCAAATTACATCCCCCACGGTCATCTGCGCGGGATCGACCGTCTTCGCAGCCTCATGATATTTCATTTCTTTCCCTCCTGATCAAGCATCACTGATAGGTAGTTCTCAGAAATCTGGCTCTGCGCGTTCTCATCATTCTTCGCGAAGGTTAATGAACTGATCCCTGGAGTAAGAGTGAACTCTTGAAGAGTATGCTGATGAGGAAGAGGAGGGAAAAGGAAGGAGTGAAATGCCTCAATGAGGGGTCATTCCAAGTCACTTGTCTCCAAGGTTTTGGTGTTGGTTGGTTGGTTGGTTGGTTAGGTGCGATTTTTTAATGCTGTGTTGTCAAGTTGCAACTTTATTCACTGTCGTGTCATGCTTTATCACATAGGGCTAAAGGAAGTTTCTATGAATATTGTGTGAAATGGAATTCGTTTCGGATTCTGGTGCTTTTTTGGAAGCGTTTCTATATGCCTGTATCTTAAACTGGGCAAATAAATCTACTTCGGTAAAATATATCTTAAAATGAAATAATAACACTGCTTCAAACTGCTTGCAAACTGGACTGACCTAAACAATATAAGTGATAAAAGGTTTTTTTTTATTGTTTGTGTTTTGTGTGTAGGCTTGCAAAGTTGCACTGTATTACAACCGAGGACTCAAAGATAAGGAAATAACGATGAAACCATTGTTGTCCTCAAAGGGAGATATTTTGTTCAAAACGGTTCTCGGATGTAGAAATGTGTACTTGGGCTATGGGAGAATGTTAAAGTATAAAGGGACAGTAGTTATCGGTATTAAATCTAGAACGAATATCCACCAGCATAGACCCAGACCATTTCGGCTTCAGAGTCATTTATTGTTATTACTAGAATTTATCGCACTGTAGCTCGCAAGCCTGAAGAAACCTGTGGGGAGAAGACGATAAAGAAATGTTCAGTTTAGATAGTAGAGGTGGGAGGAAAACCCTAGAATAATATTCTGAAGAAAACCCACGGAATCGGGCAGGGAATTAAAACCAAATCCGCATGTCGGCCCAGGCGGGATTCGAACCTGGGTTGCAGAGGTGGACCGTGGAAGTCAAGGGAAGTACCGCTGTGGGCCAACCCGACTCCCCTGATGATCTCGCTGATCATCGCAAATAAATCTGTCTATTTTGCAACGCTGCTAGCTCCTGATATCATCACCCAAGCAACTAAAATATTTCAGACATCAGGCCAGAAGAAAGCATCCTCTTGTCACAACACGTTGGAACGTTGACCTTTTTTGGTATCGATGGGCATGTTTGCAATTGGTGAATCACGGGTCAAACGGCCACCTTACAAGGGTCTAAACTCTAATTGTACAGTGTATGGTCTGTTTGTAAACGCGCGTGCAAGTAAACATTTAGCTTGTTATTTTCTCTTAATTCTTCTGAGCTGTTCCTAATCCTAGACTGGTACGGGTACGGTATTCGTTAATTATAAGGTTTGAATATTGATATATCCTAGTACACTGTGGTGACCTCAGCCTTTGTAAAAACACAGGTGCATTATATCACTCGTGCACTCCATGAAATTAATTTCTTCATAATTCAAACCCATTTACGAGAAGAAAAAGCAGCGACCAACTCTTAATAATTAGAACATCGCTTGCACAATCGAGGGTCAATTTAGAGCGCAATATCCGTACTATATCGGTCCCCATGTTTTTGTTGGGAGGGGGGGGACCAGTCAAAAGCTGTCTCCGAAACCAAGCATGCGCATTTGCGGGAATTGATCACGTGAACACTTTCATCACTTTACACTCGAGCATTAGGGTCACTGTGATAGGGAAAAATGACCTTACATTGTACGTCATCTGCATTATATAAGTAACCGTCTGTACCACGATTGATTTTCTATACGATATTTTCTATAGAGATTAGTTAATATTCCAGGTAATTAGTCTGAATTCATAATTTATACAAACCTCGTAATACCTCTATCGGAATGCCGATGGGAGTCTGGTACGTGTATCTTCTTGAAGTCCTCCCCCTAACAAACCTCATGGTTCTGTCGATGTGCAATTTACAAAGTCAAAACTGATGCGTTTAATTCTGTCCAATTCCCCTATAAACAGGTTTCCCTGATGAATAATAACGCCATGAAGTCTGATATGTAGATTATATACTTAAACTCAATCAGTGTGGATCCACTTAATTATTGAAAAGGCGCAGATGGTTTGAAAAATGTGCGCCCATTTGCAGTTTCTCCTGCATACCAGCGTGTGTAGGAATGGCATTGAGACCTATGATATACCACCTGGTGAAAAGGTCGCGTATGACGTAGTGCCAATGAGCGACTTGTCACCCGTGCTGACGGAAATTAAAATGTGTAACATGCAATATATATGATTTTACACCCTCCAGTCTTCGCGTTTTCCCTCTCTGTGATATGTAGGCTAGTTTGCTGGGAGTTGTTTAATGCTTCAGTGTAGTTGTACTGTTTGATGACGAGTCTTCTTGTTGATTTTTGGCAGCGGTTTTTTTGTTTCACATGAGAACTTGGGTTTGCCGAGTCAGCTGTTGTGTTGGTGACTGGTGAACCTTTGGCATTTCGTGCGAAGTGGAAACAATTATTGGGTGTAGTCAATATTTCCTTTGAAAAGTGAATAATGACGACCTGCTTGTTACCGTACAGTAGGTGGTAACCCCCATGGTGTTCAAGGTACCCTTTGCATGTAATTTAACCAGTTCTTTCCTGTGTTCACCTACATTTTTTTTTTAGATTACAAAGTGGAAGATTAAGATAGAACCTTGAAAATCGATGTCAGCTCTCTGAGCATTTTGACGTGCAAAATACAAATGACAGGCATTTGAAAATGTCAACTACATAACCCGTAACAGTTATACAATAATGCTCATGATCACACAATGAAGAGCAGTTTTTAAACGCATCACCAAATATGGCCATATGTGTTGAGGGTAGGACAAAATTTAACCAGGCGGAATAATGCGTCCAGAAGCATTATAATGTCAGAGTGCGCTGGTGTAAGTGTGTATATTAAATCGACGAGATATACAGGCTGCAGTTTTTTTTAAATCGTGTTTCATGTGCGTGACTTGTTGGGACAAACTGCTATCACTGTATGGAGGGCGACCTTTGTTTGACATTTAGATCGAGCTTGTTCTGGGCTGGGGTCTTCTGTAGTATATTATCTGATGTTTAGTCAACTTAACTGTGATTAAGATGAGCTATAATCAACATTTCCCTGATGAAAAGTTTCCACCGTCTAATGACTAAATACCTTTTACACGTTTGGGGGTTGTGGTGTTACAGGAGAAACAAATGGAGACTTAAGCGAGAATATGTGATTCAGGTTTGTCTTTTTTTATGCAGGAATTGGATTGAAAAATGTCCATTGCTAATGATGTAGACGGCAACAATGTTGACAGCCGACAATTTTAAATTGTCGGCCTCATTACATTTCCAGGGAGTTTTTGCCTGCAGTTTCTGAGTCAAACTTCCTGTGATATATTTTTCACGCTAATTTATTTGGGCATTCTAATGAAGCTAGGGTTGATCTTGCAGGATGGCAGGAAAGGGAAGCTGTCAAGCAGGGGAACGAGAAAGGGCAACATAGACGAACCGAATTGGAACCGTATTGGAACATATTGGACCGTTTTTAAGTTGTTTTTTAATTTCATGTTCTACAGGTCGATAATTTCCTCAACGGTAAGCAACCATTGACGCTTGCCCTTCGTCTCGGGAGTCACATGGTCTTCGTTCAGCTCCAGTTGGCTGGCACCCCTGGCCAACATGGCTTTCTGAACTGCCACAAAGCAGCCACGCCCAGCCGACCCAAGCCCGTTGTCACTCATCATCAGGCCACGCCTACCGCGTCTACCTGCCAATCAACACCTGTCAGCGAAGATTTTCAGTCGGTGGGTGGAGCCTTTTATTGAAATTAGACAGCCCTTGATGTAACGATGACTGGGCTTTTGTATTAGTCATTCATAATTGGAAGGTTACCTTCAGTTACTGTCTGTATAAAAGGACGATTTAAAAAACGTTCCTGCGTAGTATATTAAAAGAAAATTAATATGCCAAAATGAAATGTAATAAGAAAACACCATCCAAACATTGACAGATAATGTATAAAATGAACTAGGAATTGCAATTTACAAATCTGGTTTGTTAGTTTATCATTAATGATCTCTCTTCAGAAACAAGATTTGATTTCAGATTTGTTTGCCTGTTTACCTGCAGCCATGCCTACAATCACAATGCCCACTCCATGGCAAGACAGCCTGTGTAGCACCCTCCTTGGCCAGCAGACCTCCGCAGCAGTACCCAAGCAATATACCACCCTCAACGTCACCATGTGGTCATGGCAGATCATCATCATCACCACCATCACCATCACCATTATCATCGTCATTGTCGTCATCGTCATCGTCATCGTCATCACCATCATCATCATCATCATCATCATCATCATCATCATGGCCTCGGTCTGGTGCCTGCATTGATAGTGTTCATCAGCATTCACCCGGAGTGTTCTCAGGGACCTTTTCAGGTAGAAATCTTTCAATATTTTTTTTTACCTCCTTCACCTGGTTTTAATGTTTTGTTGTCATGGTGATATTCTATATTCTGATCTGGACATGACTGATTAACTGTCTCATCGAGGCAGACTGATGAATATGACACAGGGATCTTCCCTCTCCCACCATAGATCAAGCCGTCAAATCTGACTGATCCCACAGACAGGGATGTATTCTGAAACACGACACCGGATTCATTAGTGTCAGTTACAAGTGGTAGTTTTTTCTGAGTTTTTTTTTCTGTTTTTCCTCTCACTTCTCTATAAAGTGTGTTGTCCATCTCATTTTCTGCTCCAGCTATTTTAAGGTATTGTAGTCAATTTAGTTCTCAATACATGGAAACATGGAAGCATGTTTGGGAAGTATTCAAAGCTGAAAAAATTATATTTATAACAGTGCATTACTGCATAAATGCAATCCAGTCAATTACTAAAATTTCAAGATGAAATAGAAGGAGAGACGTTTTCAGTCCAGATTACAGAGTTTTTTGGATGTGCCCTCAATCATGTCATAAGGTTTGACCTCAATTTGCTAAAATTGATCTAAGTGGAATACTTTGAACTTTCTTGCATAGCAAGTGTGTGTGCTCCTGTTTGGATTTGCCCTGTGTATCATAGTATTGATTTCACGTCACTGACCTTTCACCTTGCAGGTATCCTGAGTGCGGCAGTTCAAGATGGTCAAGGCAGGCCTAAGAAAGACATCAGTACCATCGCCCACATCTTAGGTGACCTACTCCATGCTGCACCGCTCTACCGACAACATATTCACCAACAACGCAGGCAGAGGGCATCTTGTACCCAGGGTCACCATGCCCCCAGAACAACACTTAGCAATGCTGCTTCAGCCACTGCTGGTGCAAGTGCTCCGGCTAGACCTCAGACCCCTCCTGGTATGTTTCAGGAATTATATTCATTTCGGTTTTATTACACAAAATTTACCTTGGAAACCAAAATTTTGAACGCTTTTAATATTTGGTGTGCACCAAATAATTGACACTGAATATGTTTTGTTTGTTTATTTGTTTGTTTTCTTTATTTGTTTGTTTTCTTTGTTTGTTGATTTTATTTGTATGTTTGAATGAATTGAATCTACTTTTCTTTCCGTTGCTTTGTATTATACAACGACCAATAGGAAAGAAATCACTTTCTCCTGTAATCAGCAGACATGTTTTCCCATATTATAGGAGGTCCGCCAAATAAAAAAACACCAAATTAAAGACGAAATTTGCTAAATAAAAAAGTATATTACAACAGCTAAAATGAATCAGTCGGTTTTATTTCACAAGCAATGATACAATTTTTATGATTGAAAAGTCCAGATTTCATATTTCATAACCTTATAATATTGACGTTAATAGTTTTACAGGAGCATTGTTCTTTCAGGTATAGTGCTCAAATCGGCTAATTAGAAAATCTCGTCTGACCACGAAATGGACGTGATTTGATTATTCTCCTTGTCTTATGTGTTTTGGAAACAGAAAAGAAACAATTCATCATGCAGGAGAACAACCACACTCGCAGCAAGATGGCACATCTTCAGGAAATGTTGAGGGAACGCCAGGCGCGCCGTCAGGCACGGCGTAACATCAGAGGCCCCTACCCAGGCCAAAAACATAGTCAGAGGAACAGCATGTACACTGAGAAGGGCACGGGGCTTGAGAACAACAAAGAACGGGCCATATCCGACAACTGCTACCCGGCTTTGAAGCAAGACTACCTGGCGGTATGAAGGGGGCAGGTTGCTGTCTTGCACTGGCAGTTAATGAAGTTTATGGCAATAAACTGGCGGCTCGCTGGGACCAATTGACGCACAACTTGGAGTTCCCAGGATGCCAAGGGAAAATTCCATGAGTGTGCGATGTTTTGGCGGTTAAAAGGAACCGGACTACAACAACAACAGAAAACAAAACACACGAGAACAATGTACAAAAGACTGTGATTGCACAGATGGATTTTGGGGTTGTTGAGACCGTCGTGTACGGTGTGTTGGTAGGTAGAACGCCACAGTGGCGCTTGACGAGGCATTGACATGGCATTGACATCTTGTCGTGATTTTGATCTAATGATTGCAGTTTTCAAAACACGTTGTGATTGCTGTACATTTTGAAACGAATAAATTGTCACTAAAGAAGAGATTTGTGCAAATGATGCGTGGTTTGGTAATGTCGGTGTAATTAAGTGACACAGTACCGATGGTCTGTAGTCTTGCTTGAATGTTTGCTATGAATCATGGGATGTGCCGGTAATATCTGGTATAGAGTGGGACAGTGGTAGAAAGCGTTAATCAACCACTCATTGTAATTATAAAAATCACTTTTATAATGCAATTAAGTTAAGTGATCTTTCAATATTAGTTGTCGCCGAACTGGTTCGCTGCGACTTAGGGAAAATCAGTTTCTAACTTGGTATTATTTAAGTTTTTGTAACATAAATGATTAGGTCTAATTGCAAACATTCTGCCTACGTGTCAGTTTGTACCATGAATCAATATTTTATATTGCAGAGAATTAGGTGTGGTACGCATGTATTTTGTTAGTCTTCTTCGGTGGTTGATTAATAACTGTTTGATTGTTATGGATAATTCACGATATGTTATTTGTCTTTTGTAGTCTGTTTGCCGCCTTTAAGTATAATGAACATACGTAAACATATTACTCGCGACCGTTGAAGTCACATGATCATTTTGATACATTAACATACTAACAATTGACCTATGACGTTACTCAATACGGCGGTTTATTTATTTTTTTTGGATTAGTTTTTGTAGTATGATTCAGTGCTACTAATATAGTGATTTTCAGCACTCGTTAAAGTTTTATTTCTTTCACCCGTGTGTGGATTTGACCAGTATTAAGCACCATTTAAAAGTGATGATTTCAGAAAGTCAAGAAAACTAAATGTTTCTTTCTCTATTAAAGTACATATTTTTGCAATGAATAATCATTAGATTATCATGCTATTTGTTTATCATCATTGTTAAAATACTTATATATACAGGTTTTTTTTATACATTTCCAAAAATTCCCGTGACATTGGTGTGCTGAATCATATTGCCACCACTTGTAGACTGAATTGATAGAAACAAATATTACGCCTCACTTGAGATGGTGGTGTTAACAAATAGTGTCGCTTGTAATGTTAGACCTAGGTCGGTGTTAAAACTGATGTGAATTATAGCATAGTAAGAATTCCACGGCGGACATAATTAGTTTTTTATACCCTATTCCAAGCCGTGATGTTGTTTTACCTCGAATTAACTTATAAACAAACAAATATAATGCGGTGAATTGGTGGTAAACTCGCGTGAGAATTTGTGAGAATTTGCGTGGATCGACCGAGAGCGAGAGTTCGATCGAAACAATTCTTCCAGTACAAATTGTGATATTTGTATATTATTACATATTCATCGTAAGGCACATTTGAAGCCTGTTCATATTGCGTTGCCTATACTATTGCAATGAAAAGTGTGGGAACACGCTGATTTTTTTCTAAGTATATATAGTCGATTTGCCTCTGCTACATTGTTGCTTGGTAACAATATTTTTCAGCCAATAAGAATCAGTTACGAGACACCGTCTTTTGTATTATAAATTCAACCATTAAACTAAAATGTGAATTCGTATGCAGGCGGTTTATTTCAGAGTTCACGGAACATTTTGTGGCATTTTGATGACGTCATTTGTGACGTAACTAAGACGGTGACTGTGAAGCTTCTGATTGGGCGGAAAAGAGAGGCAAACCTATATTTTCACTACTACAAGATATATTCGTTCTTTGATTACGAAATTTAATGATTGTCATAACGAAGTTAAGACTAGTCGAATCGTTATACACCGCCCTCATAGTTTGACTGAGGTCAGATTAAGCTCTGTGTACATATTGTTTTGGGAGTGCACATTTTGTTCTGGACCCTTGTAATTTCGAGAAGTGGAAAGACGAAATGGATGCCGATATAATAAAAAGAGCGACTAACTTGAACTGAAAAGATAAGAATTCTCTGTCTTTATTCAGTCTTGAAGTCTTCGTGATATGAGGTCGAGTTCATGTGCACGTGCAACTCCTGTAGTTCTGTTTGTAAATTTCGCCGTCACTATCCTGTTTGGTGTTTTGGGAATGCTGTACATGTACTTGCTAAAAAAATGTCTATTTGACGATAGTTAAATTAGTCAGTACATGTACGTGTATACACAATTATTCTCGACTGGAGTTAAAAGCGAATGTTTGGTGGCCTTAAACAGGTAAATCCACCTGGGACGGGAAACAGAATGCCGGTATTCTTTGAAGAGGCACCTCGATACGGATTGAAAGCAGGATTTGTAACCTGGCAACAAAGGAATATTATCTCACGAAGTACAATTGATTGGATTGTATGTACGGGACAATGTATCTGGCCGCACCTTCACTCGCATCGAAAGCAGGCCAGTTGATGGAACTACATGGAATGTCGGAGTGATTTACTGGAATCAGTGAAGAGGACTTTGCCATTTACCCACTACATGTACATGTATTGACAGTGGAAACAACCGAGGCCAATTTCATAGAGCTGCATAAGCACACAAATTTGCTTAAGCACAAAAAGTCTTGCTTTGTAAAATCAGGTTACCAGCCACATCTCCATGTGATTGTCATGCTAGCAAACAACAGCTAAATGCCAGTCACTAGCAATATACATCACATGGAGTTTTGGCTGGTAACCTGATTTTACTAAGCAAGGTTTTTTGTGTTTAAGCAATTTTTGTGCTTAAGTAGCTCTATGAAATTGGCCCCAGAAATGAATACAGCCCATTGCAAATAAGTGATGGGGACATAGGCCTGTTATTCATTTTCAACGTCACTCATCCACAACCTTCCATTTCGATCATTTTTCTGTTTACCATCCAGCAGGATAATGACATTTCGCTGATTTTTACACAGGGTTCAGCATTGTGATATTCATCAGAATTCCAGGGCCCAATTTCATAGGGTTGCTAAGCACACGTTTTTCTGCTGACGGAATCTCCGTTTATTTCATAGAGACCGTAAGCAGTAAGCACACGAAAGAGCTCGCAAACTTCAGCGGCAGAATTTGCTTAAAATTGTGACGTAACAATAAAAATCTCCATGCACGCGCAAGCGTTAGCACGACGTGGCTGTTTAGCACAAATTAAATTGGCCCAATCTCTCTCAGTAATACAATAGAGCAAGTAATACTCTTATATGAATGGACTTCGCCGGGTGAGGGCGTTAGTCACGTTTTACAGTCAGCGCCTTGGCGGGTTTGTCGCAGAGCATTTTCACAGAGAAGAGATTTTTGTTCAGCAGAAAAAGGCTACCGTTCAAAATGCCATGTGATTGTTTCCAATGGTTGGTGGTTTACATCTGATTGCTGCTTAGCAACTAAATGGGCCAGGCAAATTACTTCTGATGGAATTTACTCCCGTGCGCCTGAGTTTCCTGACTTCCTCTTTCCCAATATTTTCTGCTCGCATCAGAAGCCTGCTGCGTGGCACTTGTCGTGATTTAAAGTAGCCTGTTTTCTGCTACGAAGAGCGCTCAAC
Source organism: Mediaster aequalis (assembly GCA_032356045.1). Lineage (NCBI taxonomy): Eukaryota > Metazoa > Echinodermata > Asteroidea > Valvatida > Goniasteridae > Mediaster > Mediaster aequalis. Next base: position 190,906 of record JAULKO010000111.1, on the reverse strand, counting down.
GGCAAATGCCACACAAACTGTAAAATGTTCGTTAAAAGTTACCCCGATTTTGTTTCGCCCCCGGCAAAGTGGAGGTGGGGGTGAGGTGAGGTGATTACTGGTGCCAATGTGGTGGCGCTTTCAACAGTCTTTATATCAACACACAACAGATTATGGGGACACTAAACTTTTTATATTTTAAACATAAGTTTTGAAAATGTTTTATAAACACGAAATGTCGACCTTTTGAATTTTGGGCCGGCGCGGGGATGGAGGTGCAGTCCCCCGGGTAGGTACGGACCTACACATTGGCATTGAATGATACTCGGACAAGCGTCCTACAAACTTGCAGCTGAGATCTCTGTAAGGGAATGGAGATATGTACCCTCTTAATTGAAAAGCACTTGTAGTTGTAGGATGTTTTCGAAGTGTTTTCTCCCAGATTTGTTCATTTGAGGTGTTATTCTGGCTAGGGATTTGTAATTGTAGGCTTACTTCGCTGCGCTCATTTCTGTAACATGATTGCCGTACTCCGATATTCGAATGGTCCAATACTATATGCGTTTAAAAGTAAGTTTTTTTGACGAAGGTCTTGGTTTTGACAAATTGGATCATTTGGCGTTGTCGGGCACAGAGTCGCCAATTTAGAACTACCCGTCCCATAATTTCTGAAGAGCGCCCTCTGTTAAGTCTAACTAAAAACTGGTACCCGGTAAACTTTCACACTTTGGATGTGCATCGGGAACCAGTTAAATTATCGCAAACTCCCAACAAGAACCATGGTCACCCACAGACCAAAATCCGTAATCGTCACGAAATTTACTGTCAATAAATCCCTTCTTTTGTCTCCGTTATTCTGTATCATATTTGTAGCATATAGCTGACTAATTTTTTATCAGTGGTAGATATTTGGCTCGCATAAGCTGGACAAGTTCAACTACCACAAGTTACTGTGGCAATACCATGGAAACATGCAAATAACTACACAATCTCCATTCTCTTCAGTGACGTGCTGTGCCTATGCGCATGTTTCCGATCCGACGGAAGGTGTTCTTGATGCATGACAACAACGCAGCGAGCGACGTTTCAGTAATCAAATTTGGAGCACGCTGGTACAGTTCATGGTTCTGTATTTTGAACGAGGCATTCATTATCGGATTATGTCATGTGTATTCATTCTGTCTTTGCTGTATGCCTGAAGTCGACGGGAAATCTTGAGACTGAGAGTCATGTAATTCAATGCAGCAATTTTAACCACACTCCACGTTTCTTTGCCTTTGGTAAGTAAGCTCTGGTTTCCAACTCGTTTTTTTTCTGGTCAACAATGGTTTACTCCTCCATCATGATCATAGACCCTTTTAGTTACGGATAGCCTGGAAGTGTGCAGTGAAGGTATATGGAGCGCTGAATTGTGGGACAGTTTGCGCTAATTTTTTTACACAAAATCCCATAGGCATGCTATCCGATATCCAACTGCCCGTAGCATAGACCTTCTACCTACATGTAGTCCGAGTAACTTAGACCCAACTTATCGCCTCTTTTAACATTTGGACATGATCTGGTGATAGTAGGGTCCAAGGGAATCCGCATCATCTTCCATTTAATTAAAAACCACCGACCACCCAACGAAAACATCCCATTTCAACCTCAAAACGGCCACAAAATTGCTAGAAACGCCCCATGAGATACAAATGTAGATCGATGATTAAGACTGAGGTCCTAAGGTTTACTTACAATCCTGGTGAAATGTGAAATTTTACGTTAAAAATCCGAGGGCTCCTTCGGCCCGTGTTGTCGTTTCTGTGCTCACGTTCAAATG
>JAULKO010000111.1:177603-189008 GCA_032356045.1 Mediaster aequalis | reverse complement strand
CCATTCAATAATAACCTCGGAGGGTCGTGACCACAGTTAATGGACCTCGCCTTCGGCTCGGTCCATTAACAGCAGTCGCGCCCCTCCTCGGTTATTATTGGCATGGTAAAGATCGGGTCATCACACTTTTATCCCCTTAATAATTCAGTGTAATATTTCCTTTTGTGTTTCAGAAAAAGTAGCCATCAAAATCCTGGACAAGACTAAGCTAGACCAGAAGACCCAGCGTCTCCTCTCCCGTGAGATCTCCTGCATGGAGAAGCTCCACCACCCTAACATCATCCGCCTGTACGAGGTGATTGAAACTCTCGCTAAGCTTCATCTGGTCATGGAGTATGCGTCTGGCGGTGAACTCTTCACTAAGATATCCAACGAGGGCAAGTTGAACGAGGTGGAGTGTAAACCCATCTACGCACAGGTGGTAGCTGCAGTCCACCATATGGTGAGTCATTAAACAGTTAACGGTAAAGGGGGAACAAGGTTGAATACAAACTAAGGAGGTTTGCGATACTGTGAACATTTCATTCAAAGGAGTTAAATGGTTCTTAGAAGATTCCGACATAACTCAACATTTCAGTCAGTATTTTTGGCTCTCTTCAGATTGAAGGTTGAGGCAGAGTTTGTGCAAGGTCAAATCATTGTACAGTAATAGCACACTTGTTTGACATACTGTCGGCAATCAAATGTTGGTGAAAAAACAACTTTAATTAAGATGAGCAATAAAGAGAGGAAACTGTTGGGATATTTGCTGGTAGCTTCCACCTGCTAGTGTTAATGTTGCAGCTGTCACCTCATCGACGTCCTGTCTCTGTCCAAAGATTTCCAGTCTTATCATAATGCCATTGATGGACATGACGCAACAAGAAAAAACATGCAGGTGGCTTAAAGGAAACATCAAGGAGCTGTTTTGTATTATTTGACTTTTCAATTCTAACTTGAATATCCGTTGTTTAATTTTTCAAAGTGCTTTTGAGGATAAAAATGTCTCATGAAAATTTGACGGTCCTTTTTTTCAGAGCCTTTATTGCCAGGGTTATTTCATTTGTAGTTCCAAGGTAGGTGTAATTGGTCTTGAAAACCATTTTAGCAATAAACGTGCTTTTAGTCTGGCAGGAAATCTTAAAAGCCCATCAGTGTTATTTGTGCTACATGTAGGTCTTTATTTCATTATAGAGGCACGTACATGTAAAAGGTCTTGCCTCTTTGAAATGAAGGATGATAAATTGCTCACTTTGTTGTCAGCGGAAAAGTCTTCAGCACAAACCAATTTCTTATGAAAGATAACTTTCCCTAAGTGGATTTAAAAGAAGATAAAGAGTTACCATAATTATTGACCATTTCATTATAATGTATTTTTCAAATTTATTGTCTTTATTTTCAGTTACATTTTGATCATCTTATCAAATGCATTTGTGTGGGCAATACACACATTCACTGGCATTGTGTTTGCCATGACATTTAGTTTTCACAGAATGTGACATTTGCTGTATTTTAGTTCAGGTTCAGATCATGACCATGTAGAGATCTTGACATAATTTGATGAAGTAAGCTCTGTGGATGCCACTTAGCGATTATGCTAGTAGCTTGACCTGCTTGCTGTGATGTTGTTTCCATCTACACTACCATTCATTGAGATTCCGAGCACACAGCTCCAGTAACCATACTAAATAACTAATAAGAACACTTCAATCTCCATTTATGTGTTAGCTATGCTGAGTAGCTTCCAACTCGTCTAATTAGATGTACCTCGTGCACATCTGAGGCGGTCGGTCGGTGGACATGCACTGTGTTTGAATTTTGTCTGGAGGTACAGTCCATGCAGATATGCAAGGCCTACACTGTACAGTTAGTCAATGCATTGTTTGGTTTACATGTACATGGCCACAACACTGCAAGAATGATTCAATGTACGGGTTATGAAAATACATTAAAGCTATAAATTTGCATCTTAATGAAACGTGTACTTCATTAATTTTCTGCCACAAAGTACGCGCCACCAAGCCCCTGTGCACAATGTACTCGCTGCTCAGTGATTTCATTATTAAGATTCAATAACAGAATTCTTGTGAGTACACAGGAAAAACAAAATCAATCAACACGAGCCCCTCCAAACAGCGTCTGTCAAATTGTATGGATTGAAAGAATCATATTCCTAATTGCCTGCAGCCATCTGTGAAACGATCAGACTGGGTACATAGGGTGCATGTTTGTTCTTAAGTGGCTGAATCAAAGCTTTTCTTTGGGGTCAAAGCAACGTTTTGTGTGCAGCTTGGAGAGAAAAGCATCACAGAATATTTCTGCAAAACACTTGACCCAAGGCTAGTGTTATTGCTAGGCCCAAATTTACTTAAAAGTTTAAATAAAATGTTTGCATTTGGGTGAGCTTTTGGGAAACTGTTAAATTTTGGGGGCTTTCACAACGATGTACTCTCTGTGCTCGCGAGAAAAATTGATTTTTTCCTGCTAATGAATTACCAAAGAAAAGTACTTTTTGAACAAAATACAAATTCACTTAACTCACTAATAAAAATTATTAATAATAAATACTGTTATTTATTTAATCATAAAATTATCAATAATCAATATTATTTTCATTGAGTAATTTCATAAATTACTAGTAATCAATCATTTTGTTACTAATAATCACAATTTTGGGAGAGGGGCGTTGAATTGATGAGTCACTTTTGGTACAGAATTTCAGTCGCCACTCATTTAAAAGTCATTTCTGTTGAACCTGACACAGTAACACATTTGTTGAGATGCCGTGGTGACACATTTAACTTAACGTCCTTCGTGTAGGCATGAAGAAATCCCAGGCAGTGCTACTGATGTCTTCATTCCATAGATTTCAGTGCGCGATAGAGAAATGCTGGAAGCACTTCTCGTATTCAATTGATCGGTATGGAATTACTCGGGGCATACCATGGGACAGCTCTGTAGATCAGGGCCATAACATCTAACCTTTACATACAAGTCGTTGTGTGCTATGTCTGTGCGTTTGATTCCATTAATGCCTGATTTATAAGGAAAAGAAAACAAGTCTTGTAATATGTGTCAGACAACTCTGAATAGTGTGTAATTTGATACATACATGAATGTCATATGTCATAATCAAGTGTTCCGACTACTGACAAACAGAATTGGCAGAAGAAAACAACACAAGTGTGGCTAGAATCAAGCACTTTAATAATTTAACACCGGTAAATAAAAAAGTCACTGTAACTCTACATTGCTCGATGTCAAAGAAATTGATGAGATGTACTCATAAGGCGTGTTATTTGGTCTTTATGGACAAAATGTGCTTAGTCCATGATGTGACATACAGTGCACTGCACATGTACCAGGCACTATGAATTATTTATGTTTACATTGGAAATTATTGTGTTGTATGGCAGTTGATGTCATCAAAGTAGCCTTTCTACTTGTATGTATTTTATAACAATCAATTTGAATACAGTGTACAAATACATGTGTAGCGGTAAGTGACATGTTTGTGCACAGTATGTGTTTATACATGTACACTGTGTATTTTTTGATAGTATTTCAAATTGCTAACTCGGGCGCTTCAGCCTGTGCAGATAAAAATGGAAATGCTTTGTGAAATAATTCATTAATCATTGTTGTTTATAGTAAATATATAACTTTAATGAAATTTGTCCAAATACTGGCCATCTGAATGATATCAGAATTAATTGAAAGGAATGTCAGTCTGCAGTGAAGTAACATTCCAAATGTACAGTAGCAATGTGTGGCTGTCAACCAGGATATGATGATTTATGTAGAGTAGTCAAGAAAATATGTCATGATTACTGACAAGAGAACAATTTGGTAGCTTGGAGTGTTGGGTATGTACGTGTGCTGGTCCACAGCACTTTGTTCAGTTGATTAAAGTGTTGTTTTGAAAAATGGCCAGGCAATGATATAATAGCATAGATTGATTGTTTCATTGAAATTCTGAGAAAGTGATTTCATGTGTGCCAAAAATTTAGATTTAAAAAAAATAAAAACAAATTCTGAAATAGAACAACATTGTTAAGTATATAAAGTTCATCAGTTATTTTTTAATTTGATTGAACCAATTTCAAACACCGCAACTCTATGATAAATACATGTAGGTACTGCCTTAAGAATCACAATCTCTATTTACTCAGACCTTAGATGCCAAGTATTTCATAAGTCGTGGTCGCCAGTCTTAAGACGTCACACTAACCTAGACTCGTACCTCTACGATGAACTTGTATATCCAAGGGTGTCTGAAGTAGCACGAGCGTGTCCGGCGACCATGATGAAGCAAGACGAGCCGACAAAACAAATAGATACCGCCCTGCCGAGCAGTCACTGTCACCGGCAGTGTGTTATTAACAAGATAATATTTGTCTTTTAAAATGTCAATATGGATTTAGCCATGACATGCCGTAGTGGGGCGGAAGACGTATAATTATTGAGGTTTGGTTGCAGCCGAATGTGTATGCGTTTGCTGGGAAGAAGTTAATATGTAGCTTTGGTGATAAGAGTCTTCATTTTTTTTTTTTGACATCTATATGAGAACATACATATGTGTATGTTCATATTAAAAAAGGGAAATATGAAGTTAACATGTGGATGTTATTTGTTCCACAACATCGATTTTTTAAAATCATACTGTAAGAGTTCCGATGTGTAATATCGCGAAATTTTTTTATCATTTCTAATTTGGTATATACATATGAACAGGCTACTTAGTGTGGCTGCGTACGTTGTATGCTCCCCAGGGAGAGATGAATCCAGAATGAATAAGCCTTTATAACCTTACCCCTCCCAGATCTTTCAAAATCCACCTTGAAGTTTTGGAGGATTGAGGTGCATTATTAAAATTCTGATATCATTATTATGAATTATTGAAATGGTAACATCTTGTTCAGATTCTTCTGTCTTTTCTTCATTGCAGCACTCCAGAAACATAATTCATCGTGACTTGAAAGCCGAGAATGTTTTCTATGCTGCCAATGGCCTGGTCAAAGTGGGGGATTTTGGCTTCAGTACAACCTTTAAGCAGGGTGAGATGCTGAATACATTCTGCGGATCGCCTCCTTACGCTGCCCCAGAACTTTTTAAGGATGAGCATTACGTGGGACCGCCAGTGGACATATGGGCTATTGGTATCATGCTGTATTTCATGGTAGCTGGAGTTATGCCGTTCCGTGCTGACACAGTTGCCAAACTCAAAAAGTGCATCCTGGATGGGCAGTTTACGATTCCGTCATTCGTGTCCAGCCCCTGTCAATTGTTGATACGGAGCGCCCTCAAGCACAACCCAACAGAGCGCATCACAATCGACGGAATCAAAAACGCAGCATGGTTACGCGGTCAGGAATTTCCGGCTGCGCATCATTCATGTCACCTGACGCCCTGTTTTGAACACGAGACGGCAACATCTGAAGAGAAGGAAGTTTTGACTCAGTTGATGCAGCTTGGTTTAACCGATGAGCACTTGGCATCAACTCGAGACAGAGACGCTAGAAGCAGCATCACAGGAACGTACCGCATCATACTCCATCGAATACAAAAGAAATACATTGAACCACCCATCATCACCACACAGGCATCTAACGGACAGAACCCAACAACTAAGAAACGAAGTCGAGACAGTAGAAGAATGAAAAATAAGCCCTCCAAGCTGTGTACAATATTGTAATGTTTTCTTCTTTCTTTTTATAGGTCTGATGTGTGTGAATATAATACATGTAGCATAATAGGGCAGCATGGGGCGGGGGAGGGGTTGCGAGAAGGTTTTAAACTCCTCCTCCAGATATGCCCCTCAACAAGCATTCAGTTGTCATTATGTTAGTAATCCTGCATAATTATTGATGGGGTTGACTCACATAACTCTGGTATGAGTATATCTTCGTGTTTACAAAGCATTTATGGACATCGCAATTGTAAATGTATGCTCCCTGTTTGCAAGGATTTGATTGGCACACAGGTGTCATGTGCATCAGAGTGTAGTGGCCTCTACTGTTTCCCAGCTTTAAATGTTTGAGTGTGGTAAAATACATGTATACTGGAGACAATTAAATCAACAATTTAAGTCTGGTTAAATTCACAAATCAATAACTCAGGTTATTGTCCACAAACTCAGTATAAACTTATTGAATTTGGTTAGCAGTATCCACTGTTTAAGGGTTGTTGCTTCTCGGAACATGTTTATTCTCATTGTTTTCAATTTCAAGTGTCTTTTATACCAGGATGACAAAGTACATGTATTGTTAAGATTGGCATTAATTGAAATGTTCAAAGAGTCACTTGTTGTCTTTGCTAAGTGGTTTCTGGACTACCTCATCTGTGGTTTTCTCTATTCTAGGTGTTGTTTATGATGATCATCGGCCGTCGATCGATAAAAGAAATTACAAATGTATTAAGCATTGGATGTTGTTATCACTAGTGCTGTTTCAATGTAGGAGAAAGGTCAGGCATGAACCATTAATTAATCGACTATTGGTTGGTCACTGTCTCATCACACACATGCGCGCACTAATATCCAAGTGCGAACCACTCTAGTCAAACTACAGTCTCACTGGTTCCCTTTTTACTTGCCACAGTTTAGCATGAAAATGTTGCTGTTGATAACCAGTGACAGTGGGTTGGTTCCAGATGGTTGATTATACATGGTTGACTAGACGGATTCCTGGCAAAGATAGTCCAACAATTGTCAACTTTTAACATAGTTCCTGCCTGAACTTCCGTTCAGCTCCATCAGTTTTCAGTGTGAACAAAGAAAACTGGTAGGAGCGAGATTTGAACCTGCAACCTCCGGAATACCGTACTGGCGCTCTACCAACTGAGCTATCTTGCCCTATGTTGGCGGTCTCCCAGTTTGTCAGTATCTCTGTTCGTGGGGTGATAGTCATCCGTGTGGTTTGTTTGGTGATACAGCTGCATCGTTGTTAGTTAATGTTAACATGTTGGTTCAATTCAAGACGCGTACCCCAAAACCTATTAGAGACTGTATGTTTGCTCAAAATTGTACATTAGTTCTTTAATACAGTAGTTGTGCAATTGTGGAAGACTTGCCCAAGTTTTTCAAATACTTGAAGGGCATTTGAAAATCAAGAGTAATCCCCACCCATTGATGAATCAGACATTTAGAATTTGGGAGTATTCATTATGCAGCTGTGGTCTGGATTTGCTGGGTTGGTAAACATCAGCTTAAAGATACTACACCCTGGTACCATCTTGAGCATTTTTATGCAGTTTTGTACTCCCTTAATGCAAAAGAGTGAAAACATCACTCTCTTGCCCGAGTGGTGTCAGTTTGGCTCTTTTTAGAGTGAAATTCACTCTGGTTCGCTCTTTTTAGATTGAAATTGGAGTGCAATCTACTCTGAGTCGAGTGAAAAATACAGGTTTGCCACTCTAAAAAAAATTGTCCGCCATATGGCTCTTTGCAAGAGTGGTATGGCGGACAAAACGAGTGGTTTTTCACTCTTTTACATTTAGAGAGTAGCTGATTTGAATGTAGGGTGAAAGGAAAGAGAATTACATGTATTAGCTTATTGGGTACAAGACTGTGTATCAGGCCCATAGTCAAGTTCCTCTACAGGAAAACGTATTGTCACTGCCTCCAATCAATACAGTACATGTACATCTACACTTGCTATTCAGAGCATGTTCTTGGTCAATCTTGATCTTTAATTCATTACAGTACTACACAGCCTCAAAGGGAATTTGGAATTACCTTGTCTTTATTCATTCATGAATTGACGCAAGTGTACCAATAGCTCCTTAAGGTTTTAAATTTCATCCCATGGTCAGCTGCCTTCTGCATATTGTATGAATGTCGGGTGATTTTAAAGGGGTCCATTTAAAGGACTTGCAGTGCTTTTATATTGATGGATTCTATGCCAATGAAGTCCTTTTTTCCCTGAGAAATGTGGATTTTTAGGACTTAAGGGAAAGTTGATCAGACAGCATTGTATAATTAGAAGTCGTGGATTACGATTGGTTACATGTATATCGATATGCATTTGAGACAGTAGGAAGAATGACAAATGGATTTTGGGATTGCTAACTTTCAGCAAATTCTTGTTGATTTGTAGTTGACTTCTTATACTATGCTGATTATTTCAAATCTGTTTAATATGCTTATTTTAATGAAACAAAAGTGTACATTCAGACTGCCTATTTTTAAAAGAAGTGTCCACAAATATATATTTTACCGAATTCCATCCAGAAAGCATTGAAGAAATCTGTTTATTTATTACATCTCTCTATAAATTACGATCTCTAAATTGTGGTCTAGTATTACTTGAGTGTGTTTTAGAAAACCTAATTTGACATTGAAAACCAGACTGCAATTTTGTTGTTCATTTGTTGATTATATGAAGATGATGAACGGATAATTAACCCTGAAAAATGTTTAAGGGTTTGAAATGTATCTTTAAAAACTTCTCTGAAATGGTACTCATCTTACCTATTTGTAGACTAAATGACATATTTACTTATTGATTATGGAGAAGAGAATAAATTAATATTAAATATGACAACTGTTTCTATAGATTCTTGAGGTTAGTTAAACAATCTGTGTTTGTTCGGCTTTAATTGAATGTGAAGTTTAAAACCTCAGAATGGGGTAAAAACAAAAACGTCCTATGAATACACACTTTATGAGGAAATAAAATAACATTCTGAAAAAGGTTGAATTCAGTATGTGGAGCTTGGCACATTCTCAAGAGAATGGTCTTGTAGAAGTGTGCAGATACTGTGATGCAGACAAAACCCAAACATGTTCCTGGAGATTTTTTGATATTGAAAAGCGTAAAACTTGAAACAAAATTTAGCTGTAAATTCATCATACTGAAGAGCAAGGTATTGCCAATTGCAATATGCGTGTATGACTGTTGCCATGGCAACACATTTTTAATATGCGCCCTACTTTGAGTAATGTGTTGTCCAGAGACGGTATGTTTGCTCTGTACCTGTCGGGGTGGAAACATCATGATGCGCATTCACACGTAATAATTTAAAGCAGTCAAATCCGCCGTAATCTACGTATTGACAAGTCCAATCCAATCAATGATGGCGTACCTTGTGGAAAGTGCAGAGTCCTGTCTGTCCGATTGAGTGATTGGTCTAATTGGGCCTGCCGAAGGCGTAGTGATTGGTCGGTCATATGATTGAGTTGTATGTAGATTGGATTAAAGCTTGGGAAAAATCAAAAATACTTGACAAACCGAACCCATTTGAGAGAAGAAAAGGTTGGGGAAAAATAGAGCAAGTATCGATTCCGTTCCAAAATTATAGCGAATTTCATTGGCTTGTAGTTGATGATTAAAATAATGTGCCTTGACTATCCAACTTCGCATGTCAGAAAACTGTCAACCAGTTATGTCCGCAGAAATGCTGAATAATTAGTTACCTTATTCATTGGGCCGCAGAAAGAAATGCATGCTATGAAGAGAGTGATGTATACATGTAAATGTATATTGGGGTCAACAATCCCAAAAAAATTGTCTTGTGTATTATTCATTTTCCAGACTAGCTTTTGTCCTCGGCGATTCTTTGTTTTAGCCAATCATGCCAATGAGACGTAAACATTCAAAATAAGTGTTGCAAGAAGAAAAGGCGCAGACGCAATACTTCATAAAGCTCTTGAAAACAATCTCAATATAATCGCAAGAAGTTAGCATGCAGCTACAACTCGGCTGTTGAAACACCAGTCACAATGGTTGGTGATGTGAACGTACGTACGCGCACAGTGGATGGATGGAACGTACATGTACGAGCACACGCAGACCAGCAGTTTGCCGTTCGGTACGTCTGTATACTGTTTAATTTCTGTGTGTCGTCCCCGCCCGAATCCTTCTGTCCAATTTCACTAATGCGTTCGATGTTTGTGGAGGACTCGTCTTTGTCACGACTGTATGTTGAAACATAGAGCAAGGGGTCCTTGCTCTATGGTTGAAATAACACGTCATTACTTTATCAGTGGACTTGCCTTCCCAAATAACCAGGCAAGATAGAGCGCAGTACCTGTGATTTGTAGGCTTATATAAACAAATACGATATGAGAGAGTGGTCAATTCCCAAATTAGATGTCAGAGTTTTCAACCGAAATGCGAGATTAGTCCAAAGTTCTTCAGAGTGTCGAGGATGTAGTTCCGTCCACACCACAGCATCATTGTTGGATAGGATTCTGGTCACGTCAGAGTTGAACGAGGGGTGAATAGTGCGACTTGACTTGCTCTAGTTTCACAAGCAGTGGGAGATAATTCAGATTAATAGTGTAAATCAGATTCCGCCGTGAAAAGGTTATTCAACCTATTTTATTTCTGAAGTAAGTTGGTTGATATGATAATTTTGTTGGATTGATGCATGATGATAATTGTTAGCCAGTGCATCTGAGCATGCAAATCTCACCTTGCTGTTTACGGTTAATCTCCAAAAAGGGACGCCGTTTTGAACGAACTTGAAGAGCCAATATGATGACCGTCAAATTCAAATTCAAATCATCTTTATTATGTCCCACATGGGTAATTAAAAGCTCGCATACACTAAACATCAAATATATCACACAGGAACTACAATTACAATAAATAAAACACAATAAAAAGCTTCATAAAATAGGTACATATATATGATAAAAAGTTAATTACTGAATGTCTGATCCATGTCGTCAAAATTAGCGTTGGAACATAAGATTGTGATGTTTTATTGCACGAGGAAAGAAGGAGGAGGGATACCGGTTTTTCGCGGCATATGGCACCCGCAAACGATCCGACCAGACCTAGGAAGTGGATGTGTTTTATTATTCAGTAGCATAGCAAGCTTGCCAATCACAAGGTCCTCGTACACCGTGTCCACCAACTGCACTGCCGCGGCACCCCAATAATCCCTCCTGAATGTCATGCGACTGTGGAGTATATGTATTTAAATATGTCACTTTCTCACGACTGCGCCGTTTACATGGCATTTATTATTAAAAATAATATTTTTAATAAAGTGCATTATGAGTTCATTCCACATGCTTCATTTGAAATTTGATACCTAGTACTAGCTTGCAAATTTTAGAATTTAAAATTAATTTGAATTTGCGTACAGTATTGAAATGGCCGTGCTTTGAGAGCGTGTCACCCTGGAAAATAAATCTTCTTTTAAATCGCTACTTTCTAGCAAGACCGTGTAAGTCTCGCGCATAAAGGTCACGATTGAATTTCCGGGCGGCTCTGAGCCGCCGCTTTCGAGTCAACTCGTACCTTCGTCAGCTCGTACCTTCGTCAGCTCGTACCTTCGTCAACTCGTACCTTGGTCAACTCGTACCTTGGTCAACTCGTACCTTGGTCAACTCGTACCATGGTCAACTCGTACCTTGGTCAACTCGTGCCTTGAGTTAAGTCAACTCGTACCTTATAAAATATGCTCGCGATTTA
>JAULKO010000111.1:14576-37537 GCA_032356045.1 Mediaster aequalis | reverse complement strand
TGTAGATAAGGCGCAGCGATGTTTTTGTGGTCTAGAAAGTCAGATAAGACGCGTCTTATCCGCAGGAAATTACGGTACTCACTTTTGTGAGCTACTGTACTCTTGACAACAGCACAGATTTACCTCGGCATGCTCTCCATGTTGGTGGTCCAATAATTTTTTCAGAACTGTAGCTTGAGCTTTCAACACCTCGGGAATAAAATTTGTTTATCCCAAAGGTCTTAAGAAGTACGTTGGCTATAATATCAAAGTTGCTGCCCGGAACAGTGCTGGTGTTGGACCTTGGTCAGTGGTTCGTGTTCGTGATTTCACAACCAGTAAGTTTTTCCTGAAAAAAACATTTTCTTAAAGATAACAGCGCCAATAGACTGAGCTTTTTCCTTTGCAGTGTTTTCTCATGTGGCTCCGTCATACCCCTGAGCACAGTCTATGGAGGACGCTGTCTGACCAACATTTTACTAGTTTCCATAGAAACCAAACCGGGATTGCATAATCCTCTCAGTCAGCAGTACAAATGATGCACAGTGTTCTCATCCAATTTTGAGTTTGAATGTGGCCCAAGACAGTTGTTCACATGTTGTCAACTGTTTGGCGTTGTTTACTGGAAGCTGCAATGGACCTGGTGGTTACTTGTAATTTGCTCCGATGTAAATTCCATTTTCATTTTAAGATGACATGAAAAAAAGACATGAAAAAAGGTGTGAATACGGAGACCCCAAAACCTGTTTATTTAGGCAAGTGTAGACAAATAAATGCTTAAAATGAATTGCCATTTTTTGATGGGGGATGTACGCTCCAGCCGTATCTCTTCTGCGATACACTCAAATATTACAATGTGCTTACTTTTTCTCCCTCAGCACCAAATGCTCCTGATGAGGTCAGAGCTGTTCCCTTGACAACGACCTCCATCTATGTGGACTGGGATGCACCTAGCGAACCCAATGGTTACATTGAACACTACATCATTGAGTGGGGGAAGACCGGTGGTGAAAAGTACGTAATAAAAGGAATTTTTAATTTTTAAGAATTTTTCCTTATTTCTTTAGTGATGTGGCCGTTACCTTCTAAATTAGGTAACAAAACAAATCATTTATTCATATTTGTGATCATGCTAAGTATCAAATTATGTATATGCACAAGGACCTAAGAACTTTTATTAAAAGGATTTTTGATAATTGATCAGGCCTGCATTAAAGCTCAAGGCATTGTGACATCAGAATTTGTTTACTTTGTGGTAAAAATAACCTACAGCAACAATAACTTACCCCCATTATGCATAGAGGACATCAGTGTAAAATAAATGGCAAAATAAAAATGAGGATCCTTCAAATGTTGATAGCCTTGAAGTCAACAAATTGGGCATTATTTTCCAGTAAGAATTTGAAAAATAACATCATGTATTCACAAAAAAGTACAATGTTTGCACTTACTGAATTAAAGATATCAGTCTTGCCATTGGCCAGTTATAATCACCAAAGGGTGTAACTTACCATTCTAGCGTGGGACCGTGGACACCATTTTGTTTCTTTCCCACTTCCTCTCAGAATCTACTGCAATGTCCATGTTTAGAATCGAGTGATGCATAAGAGGGATAGGGTATTACTGAGGGGATAAACAGAAGTCTGGCATGCTTTTAATTAGTAGTAGTATTATACATCTTTGGCTTAGCATGTATGGTAGGCATGTAGTTGAACGTGATTGGCTAACGAGGGATCTTGCAAAAAAATTGACAGTTCTTGATTGGCCAGATCAGCAGCATAATGGCACTCATTCACTGGTGTGGCTTGTGTGACCAGTCATGTTTTTTTTTTACAACAGACAGGTCCCGGAAAATAATAGTTTAGTGCCCACCATTTTTACAATAGTTAATATAGGCTGTGATGCAGACCTTTAATATTTTAATAGTTGCATAACCTTATGTAGTGCCTTCTTTAATCCTTGGAACATGTTTTGCTGTAGCGCCCTCACTTGCTCTTTGCACATTAGTCGGCATCTAGCTAGAGCTTTCTAGTTAACCCAGTTGTGACATAACAACATTCTTGGCCTTTGTTGCTATCCTTTTGTGCTGCACTTTGGCATTCTTGGTGTAGTATTGCTGTGGGCGCTATGCATTGCTTAGAATGACTCCTACATTTGCTGCCAGAGCGTGAGCATCATATTTTATGCTTACATGTAGCTACTGAATACATTGGCATCCACGCATTGCGTGTTGAATATCTTTGCTGTGTGCCTTTAAATTCGGACCAGTTGGTGCGTTATTCATACTAGTCAGCCTAGGTGATCCGTCCAATACAACAGCCACTTCCCTTTTGACTGTCGTTTAAATATATTCTGATAACTCTTACACAGAGTAATTGTAAATATCATTTAATAAATTTGGATATTTGGAAATTCAGGTTTCCCGTAACTCCACCTTGTATTATTTCTGTTCTGGATCCTGATTTGATTTCCCCTCGGCCTAGGGAGTGCTGGAAAATAATTGCCTCCCAGGTGGTTACACTTGTACTGTTGCATATCGGACGAAGTGACGGATCTGATAAAGTAATGTATAAAAACCCTGTTTGTCTCTTTGTCAGATAAGCGACATTTCTATGTGATGAACAGGTACTTCTCTGAATATAGGTCAGTTCCGAAAGAATTTGACACGTGCATCACACTCTGTCCCATTCCAGGCATTCGTACGAGACGCCGAATGGCAACCAGCGAAATCACACCATAGTGAACCTGGCGACCTTTGACCTGTATGAGGTCAGCGTGAGGGTCAAGAACTCCCGCGGGGAGGGCGGGTTCAAGTCTGTAAGGGGAGGAGTACGAACCTTAGAGGGAGGTAAGTCAAAAGTATATTAAGTACACGTGTGTTTCACGAACTGGCCATGAGGGGGCTATTTCATCTAGCACTCATAATGTTTCCCTTTTTTTGTTTTTCTGTGAAGATTTCTGAAACTTCTGAAAACTGTTGCACCAGATTTCAACTGGTGATTTAAAATGCATTTGGACAGCTTGGATCACACCAGTTTAAAAAAAAAGACTTGGTGCTTGTATTTCTTGAAAAGAAAGTTTGCTTCTAATAACGTAGCTTTTTCCCACCTGTGAACAGTTCCAGATGCGTCGCCCACTAATGTGGAGATCAAAACGGTGGCAAACCAACCCAACAGACTGACGCTAATCTGGGAGAGGCCCCCTGCTGAAAACGTGAACGGCAACCTAACTGGCTATCATGTCTCATTTTGTGAGAGCAGCCCGTACTACGACGAGACTACAGGAAGGACATGCTCAGGTACAAATCATCAACTCCTTGTTTCAAGTAAAAGGGTTTGCGAAGCTGTCAAACAATTTCAGGTGTACTCTCAAAGGCTAGCTTCTGAACTTCAAAAATATTCAGTTTTAACATGTAACTACTTCCAAACCATTTTAATTGTAGCATTTTTGTTAGCACTGTACTTGGGTTTTGCACGTTTGTTTCCCTTCTTTGGTATTTGATGCTATTTGCTTTACGGAGTGTCTCAAAGGTCGGAACGATCCTGTTCCCTTTTGAACACACCGTTTGGGAACACTGTCTTCTCGTTGGGAATGCGTACATTTTTGGTTAAAGTTTGTCTAAGTTATGTCTGTTAATTTTATTTTTCGAACACTACAGACAGAGTTCTCTAAGATTCTTTCCTCTTGCTTTTTTACTTAAGGTAAACTATTAACCAAGCTCCTGTGTTAATGTTTTTCTTTGCCTCTGACATTTTAAGGTCAAGTGCGACAGCAAAATGTGACCCGTCCAGATTTAGTCAGTGTAACGTTGACCGATATGCAACCAGCAACATCTTACTCTGTCTGGCTAGCGGCTTACACAGCAGTCGGCATGGGGCCTGAGTCCGACCCAGTACAAGGGAAGACTGCAGAAGAGCGTAAGTCACTTTCATTTTCAAAAACATTTGTTTTAATCAAACCTTTCTTTGCGAGTTATTTACAGTGGTTTTAAAAGCTGGTATCAACTTGTGCTTGTTTGTATATAGCCTTTTATTAATTCCCATTGCTCATTTGAAATAATGGTATGTTGTTTGATCCCCAGCTGTATATAATTGGATTCGGCCTGTCACTGACATCCCGCTTTAGCAAAGATAGTTGAAAGTTTGTGAAGATGCCAATTCTGATGGCCGAGTTGTTCAGTTGGTAGAGCTCTGGAATGATAGTCCATTGGTCTCTGGTTCAAGTCCCTGTTGACTACTTTAGGAGAACGCCAATAACAGGGCTCGGTAGTTAATTTGGTAGAACACTGGAATGGTAGTCCAGTGGTCTCTAGTTGAAGTCTCGGTTGACTACTTAGGAGAACGCCAGTGACAGGGCTGAATAGTTCAGTTGGTAAAGCACTGGAATGGTAGTCCAATGGTCTCTGGTTCAAGTCCCTGGTGACTACTAAGGAGAATGCCAATGATAGAGCTGGATAGCTCAGTTGATAGAGCACTGGAACGGTAGTCCAGTGGCCTCTGGTTCAATTGCATTTCACGCCAAAATTTCTTTGCTTATCCAAATTTGAAATAATAGCGTAATAAGCAGCATTTATGTAGAGCCTGTCCTAAAGGACAAATCACTGTACAATTGCTACCCCTGATTCACAAGCTTATAAAGATTTCTGAAACCATTTCAAGACCGTTGGAAGCATGTATGGTCTGCTGGCAGCTGTCTTGTACAAGTCAGAGCTGTTTAATACCAATGACACAAGGGATCAGCATCTGTGGACAGAAATCATTCACATTTTAAATGTTCAAATTTGCGTTTTCTTCATTTGCATTTTCTTTCCAGCTCAAGGAATCCTACTTCAGGCCATTTTTATTGCCATTGTTGTCCTGCTAGTTGTGGCGGCTGTAATTATTGGCTTGGGGATAAAGTGTCGCCACATTTTCAAACCTTTTCCAGGACCCAAGTTCAATGAAAACGTTGAACTCATGAAGAACGGGGTGAGTAGTTCCTTTCTCTTTTGGGTACAGATTTTCAGAAGCTTGAATCTCTGAATATAATTTGTCTATTCAAAATGGAAAGGGGGATTAGGTGGATGTGATTTTAGCAAGTGGTGTCCAAAATCACATCTAGAGCCCAGAATCACAATGAGGGTTAATTGCATAGAAAACACATTTTGTCAGTTCTTTGTCAGAGGTAAGAGTTGTAGGACTTCAGGTGTGATTTTGGAGAGAGTGGGATACGATTTCGGACATACAGTGTTTAAAAATAACATCCCCTGTAATTTATCATCTTTTCCATTTGAAGTAGGAAATCATAAATAGATTGGCTTTGTTTTGATTCCCCAATCTTCCTCGCCCTCTCCCCTCCCCCAGAAGGCAAAAGTCCTTTCAAATAGGGTGGTAGAAAAAGATTTTATAGTGTTGGATGGTTTAAAATATATTCCGTTTGTTTTTGATACTGACAAATTGTGAGACTGCCAACATTTGAGCAAGATAGCTCAGTTGGTAGACAGCCAGAACAGTGTTCCAGAGGTCACAGGTTCATATCACACTCTTATCAATATTCTTTGATTGAAATTACCTAGTCATTATCCCTTGTGCTTTATTTGATATAATTTTTTTTAGAAGTTATACACAATTGATGTATTATTGTGCTGTTCCATTTTGATACAGAACTGATTATTTTTTGTAAAATCTAAAACCGCAAGTTAGGCCAAATAAAAAAAACCTGTTTTGCGTCCTTGCCCGCTTACTTTTTCGTGCCGCCTCCTTTTGTTTTCTTTTTCTTTTTCTTTTTTTCCACATAATCCACAACAAATGCAAAAGGAAGAGAGGAAATTCCTCCCAGTCGACTTATAACATAATTTAAATCGATTGGGCGGGGTCAAATGTCGGAAGAAGCCGTCTTGAAAAAAAGTGGGGGCAGCCATCTTTGATAAAATACAGCCTGACAGGATCTAAAAATAGTGTTTTTTTAAGTGCCAGCCACCTCCTCATTTTGAAAGTGACATGATGCTAAACAGGTTTGTTTTTTTGTTATTTGGCCTTTTTATACTATGATGATAAAGTTTGGACATTTTAAACATTAGTCCATAAAAAAAAAGAGTGGGCTTGTTCATAAAGGGATTTGTCATAAATTAAGAATCACGATGATGACATAAAATAATGATTGTAATAATGGGGGGATGCCCAAATGCATGCATGATTTTTGATCTTATCTTGGATTCTTTGACTGGAATGGAGTTTCCTTTTTACCGTTCAAACCTTACAGTCACGAACATTCTCCAGGAGCAGTAGCAGAATTGAAGAGGAACACTTCGATGAGATTCTGCCATCTCAAGACGCCATCATCGAGGGTCTGCTTGACGGCAGCTGTGAGCTTGCCAAGGAGGCACTCCAGATGTCCCACAGTCTGGAGTTGGACTTGGAATGCGTCAATCTGGAACCCAAGATGCAGACTGTCAAGTTCATCCGCTCCGAGAGCAGAGACAGCGGAGTGCCCCCGTCTCCAGCCAGCGAAAGTCCGGACTTCAGTGCCCTGCGGGACAGGCTGAGCACCACGGAGGAAGGTGATGACGATGTGTTCTTGGAGGACGAGGGTGAAGGGTCGCCCGATTCCAAGGACAGGAACAATGATCATCAGCTGCCAGAAGATGCAGGCTCACCCTCCTCCCCAACTGAGGCTGTTGGTCCCTACACACTGGTAGGTCAGTTCACCCCCACTAAGAAATGTTCTACCAGCGCTTCTGTGTCTAGTCCTGTGAAATCACAGAAGAGGGTTTCCTTTGAGTTACCAGGTGTGAATTCCCCTGATGACAAGCAGAAGGCTCCCCGGGACCAGCAGAGGCCCTGCAGTAAGAAGAGGAGCTCGTCCAGTTCATCTGTGGATGTTTCACCCTACACTCAGATGTCAGCCATGGACTCTCTTCAGCCTTTGCAGCAGCAGAACCCGATATCCAGGCAGCTCCAGTCTGCCTGCCCTGCAAGCACAGGTATCTCCATTCCACACAGCTCACCCCCAGCTGTGTCACCTTACACTCAGATGTCAGCAATGGAATCCCTGCAGCGTCATCAGCAGCAGAATCAACAACAAGCCAGGCAGCTCCCATCTGCTGACACAAGTATCCATGTACCAAGATGCCCATCTTCGGTTGTCTCACCCTACACCCAAGTGTCAGCACTGGCATCGCTGCAGCCTAAGCATAAAGAGCCTTGTCAACTGAGGCAACAGCCATCTTGTAATACAAGGCGTCTTGATCAAGCAAACTGCACTCCTGGCTCACCCCCAACTGTCTCACCTTACACCCAGGCATCCATCATGGGACCTCCCATGCCCAGGCAGCACGGAGCCCCTCAACCAAGACAAGAACCATCTGGTAGTCCTTCCAGGCGTGTGAGTCCAACAAACCTGTCTCCTCCCAGCTCACCTACAGCTGTCTCACCATACATCCTGGCATCCATCATGGAACCTCCCAAGTCCAGGCAGTGCGGAGCCAATCAACCAAGTCAAGAACCATCTGTCGGTGCTTCCAGGTGTATGAATCCAACAAAACCTCCTCTCAGCTCACCAACAACTGTCTCAACATACATCCAGGCGTCCAACATGGAACCTCCCAAGTCCAGGCAGCAGGGAGCCCATCAACCAAGGCAAGAACCATCCGGTAGTCCTACCAGGCACACAAGTCCAACAAAGCCATCTCCTCCAAGCTCATCTGCAGCTGTCTCACCATACACTCAGACATTACCTACAGCATCCACTCAAAGTCAACATCAAACCAATGAAACAAAGATTCTTCCAGTCCACACAAATGACAATTCACGTCCTTTTCAACTTTGTGTCTCGCCACAAGCTGTATCACCATACACCCAGATGTCGGAAATTGAAGCCATGGGACTGAGACAAAACACAAATAATCATCAAAAGCAGCCTCCGTCTCTCAGTGCTTCCAAACAATCAAGGCTTTCTCCCCAACCCAACCCACCACCAGCTGTATCACCCTACACACAGTTGTCAGAAGTGGAAGCCTTGCAACCAAGTCACCATCACTCAAGAAACAAATCAAAACTTCTTCCAGTTGTGACCAAAGAGGGTCCAAGCCTTTCTCCCCAACCCATCCCACAAGCAGCTGTATCGGCTTACACCCAGATGTCAGAAATGGAGGCCATGCAACCAGGACAGGACACAAATAATCAATCTAAGCAGCTTCCTCCAGTCACGACTACTGATAGTGCGAGTCCTAGTCCTTCTTCCCAATCTATCCCATCATCTGCTATTTCACCCTACACCCAGATGTCAGAAATGGAGGCCATGCAGCCAAAACAAGGCACAAATAATCAGTCGAAGCAGCTTTCTCCAGTCATAGCACCGGACAGTACAAGTCTTTCTCCCCAAACCAAACCACAACCTGCTGTTTCACCATACACTAAGATGGCACAAACTGAAGTCATGCAGCCAAAACAAGATCAAAAGAGTCAATCAGAGCAGCTTCCTTCATCAGTCGGTACTTCTCAGAATTCAGATGACATCACTCCTGAACCTGATCCATTACTTGCTGTATCACCCTACACCCAGATGTCGGAAGTGGAAGCCATGCAACAGAGGAAGGTCAAGACTGACAAATCAAATAAGCTTCTCCCTGTATCACCTTACACCAAGATGCCATGCATCAAGACACTGCAGCCAGCACATCAGCTAACTGTGAGCCATCCCCAGATTCTTCAAGAAAAGCATTTGTCTCCTCAATCGCTTCAAGGCATTTCACCCTACGTCTCATCGTCAGACGTGTCGAAATCTCCCAAACAAAGTGATGCGCTAATCCAGGTCAATGACAATCTTCCTGAAATTATATCTCGTACGACTCCACTAACTCCAAGAGCTTCCAACATTGCACCTTACACACAAGTAGCTGAGATGGATTCTCTCAGACAGAGTCAAAATCAAACTAGTTGGCCACATCAGCAAGACGTTCCAGAAAATGCAGTAAAGAAACAGATTCCTAGATCTTCCACACCAGATGTCCAACAACCACTGAACCCGGAGGCAATGATCAGATCTTCCCAGCAGCCATCTGCTTTGGATGCTAGAAGCATCATGGCAACAGGCTACTGTACCGTTGGTAATTCAGCTCCTCATGCTGTTTTGCAACAAGACGTTACTGCTAAAAATCCCAATGAAACGCTCCCTGGCTATGTACATGCATCAGATTCTACTGATGACAATTCCAACATCAAAGAGCCAGCCTTATCAGCTCAAGGCCTTCCTGCCGGCCTTGGCAGCGATTCTGGTACCGAGGATGAAGTTGAGGATTACTCACAAATGACAGCTTATGGTGTCATCAACACTCGGCCTCCTGGATCTGAACCAGCTCAACCTAATAGAGGCTCTGCTTCAAATCCTGAGGTCACAGACTACACTCGGATCGGCAGAAACAAAAATCACCAGTCTTCAGCACCAACACAGCAGGAGTATGTGCCGACCACAAACACCGCTGTCAACACCACTCCAAGTGTCTCTGAGTACTCTCAAATGGCTACAATTGATAACACCTCCCAACAAGCACAATCCATTGATGATGACTTGCCTAACACCCAGGATGCTCCCTCAAGGATCAGTACCAATGTTGCAGACTACACACAGGTTGCATCGGCAGGATCCCTCGCCAACCAGCCAGCCCTTGGTCCTGGAAAGGTAATTTCTCATGTGCAATATCACTCCCAATCAAGTTCCGATGATGGCGGCTTTTACAATGAAACCGACAGCGACAGTGATGACGCGTCTTCACGGTCACCCTTGTCCGACTATGTTCTTGCGGGTGCTCATGGCCGTGGGGATAATACACCCCCTCAAGCCTCGACAACCAATCCTGAGGCCAGTGACCGGGTGTCATCTGCAGCATCAGTTGTACAGCCTGTTCCTGATTACGTGCTAGCTGGTACT
Organism: Mediaster aequalis; assembly: GCA_032356045.1. Taxonomy (NCBI): domain Eukaryota; kingdom Metazoa; phylum Echinodermata; class Asteroidea; order Valvatida; family Goniasteridae; genus Mediaster; species Mediaster aequalis. The sequence continues at coordinate 27,652 of JAULKO010000111.1, read as the reverse complement.
GGTAATTTTCAGGGAACAGCAACACAAGTGTAGCTGGTTGTGGCTGAGCACCAGTCTCTAATAAAGGGTGTTTTCAAAATTATGGAAACCATCACTTGGCAGATATTTTGATATACTTCTCAAAAGTTTTTTAAATGTTCTTATACATATTATTAAAGTACGGACCTTTGAGCATAAGTGGCGAATAAGAAGTTTAAAGATAGAATGTGCAAAATCAGCTTGTCCACAGAAGCCTATTCCACCTGCTTGTGACTGAACCTGATTTAAAGATCCATTTCATCACATTTGAAACAAAGCATTGTCATTTCTTCTTCTTTTTTCAATGTAACTTTTTTTATTTCAGATAATATAAATAAGGAAGTACAGTAACCTACAGCTCCCTTGGGCAGATGATATTAACATAGTCGCCTTTCATTCAAATACGTTATTGGGTCTTTATGTCGATATGTTTTACTTTTTTTAATGATAAAACCTGAAGTTAACAGAGACACCTGTGGACAAAGGAATTTACTCCCTTTTGTTCCAATAAGCATATATCAACCTTATTCTTGTGATTCTTTCCACAGTGTTTTCACAACTTATGCTTCAAGGTCCATACTTTAATAATATGTACAGAAAAAAAGTTTAAATATACTTTTGCAAAGATTCTTGACGTTCTGCCAAAAAGTCGGTTTCCATCACTTTGGCCACCCTGCAGTCCTGGCTTCTCTTTTGCAGTTGATGTTTTCAGGAATTTTCCAACCATTAAAGGAACGTTTCAGTGACTATATTGTATCAGATATCAAAGTACGTAACAATTAGTTCTTCTCTAGCTCAATTGAACGTTTACATGTGTAATATATACTCAGAGTTTCTGCAGATGTATAATCAATTTATTCAAGTCTTGAAATTATGCTGTGGGTTAAGTTAATGCTGTACTAGATTTATAGAACTAGCATGGTATGAGAATGGTACTAGAATTATGGTACTAGCAAATGGTAATCGAACAAAGACTGCAAAATGTCTATGAGAATATTAAATGTTTGTCACGTGGATAGTAAGTTTAAGATATATAGAATTTTAGATTACATGTATTAACTTTTAAAGATTTTTTGTTTTTGAATTTTTGTTTTCTTTCTTTACTGGGATAGATTGCAATTGCATTAACAATAATCAGTTGGTAAATGTTTTGTCACCAATCTCTAGGATTTAAGAAATTAACTTCAAACCTTTGTTATGCAGCCAAAGAATTTTAAAGAATGTTTGTGATACATTTGTAACAAGGTATTTGGAAATACTAGGAAATATTTCTGACTTTTGGGTGAAACTGTTACAAATATACTAGTGTTTATAATTTATAATTAAAATAACGTGGCTGATTGTGTTGTGATAATTATTCCCAGAAGATTTTTACTAAAAAATTTCAAAGAAGTTAAATACTTGAAAACACAAGTATGCAGATTTCATTTTAAAACAAAATGATATGCTTTATAAAAGGGACATTCTATAGTTAAGTAGGCCTTTATTGTGCACATTTTTCATTTTATTGTACATGAGTATCTTCCATATTGGCAGCCTGCATGTACATGTGAAAATCACTCGCAAGTCGCCCAACATGTTTAAAAAGTGTGACAAACATTTCAAAATTTCAATTATTTTTTTTTTTAAGTTATGTTGCTTCTTTTATGTGGGTAATTTGATATTTTCTAACGAGTATTAAACAAAAGAAGGAAAAATAAGATTTTGGTTGGAAACATTGTTCACTTATGTACATTCTTTATTTTCAAAGCTTGTTTCCTACAATAAGACTTGTCAGACTTAGTGGAAAAGCAAATCAAGAACCAAGTGTCACCGCATTGAGACCCAAGGCATACCAAATTAATTCCAAAGTCATTTTTGCAACAAGTGATTCACTTTTTTACAGACCAGGTTACATGTATTTACAACCTTGGCAGTGAAGAGTACAATTTGCAGATTATTGTGCATATTTAATGAATAATTACATGTTCTCTATATTTTATATAAGAAATTATATTCTTTTAGATAAAAGTACTTTTTCGCCTTTAAAACATAATTGATGTGATAGAGTTTTAACTTCTATTTTATTATAGAGCAATCAATATTTGTAAATATTTGCTGACTGTAAACAAGGATTGTAAATAATCATTCGGATATCATAAGAATATTATTATCGTAAAGACGTAAACTGTGCTCTTTAATCATTTGATTTGTTGATGATTAATGATGAAGTTGTGTGGCTTTTTTTTTCTATGTTTGAGTAAACTTCAGAGAAGTATTGTACTACTGCCGTATTCGAAACTTGGAAGGACTGACTTGGGGCCCGTTTGTCTCTCACTGCTCCGGGGGTATCTTGATCAGTAATCCAACCGCTAGTTCACTGCCCTGGATTAGATCCAGTAAGATGGGATCCAGTGTGTGAACCAACGGTTGGATCACTGATCGTGATCCGGATCTATGTGAAACAAACGGGTCTCGATTGTTGTGAAGATGTGATGACATCATGGGTACCAGTCTATATTGTCATAGTCATCTAAGGCTGTGTCTGAATCAGGTTTTTGTGGCTATGGCTTTGGCACACTATGCTGAATAGCCATAGCCATAGACAAAAATGCCCGTTTCGGACACAGCCTAAGTGACGACCATCTTGCCTGGATTTTGTCATGGTGCAAAGCATTCTGGGACTGACAGGGAACCATACAAAAGACATTGTAGGTCACCATAAAACATGACACAATATCTCATTGAGTGGTTCGGTTCCAATCCCAGGATCCCTTTGTACAATGACATCATTCAACTATGAATCTGTATACAGCCATCACCTCTGGCCCCAAGAATTCTAGTGCAAGAAAACCAAAACTTATGACAAGGTGGATAATGAGTATAGTTGTTTTAATTGAAATATATTGTATGTATATATTGGAACTTCACATCGACCGTGTAAATTCATCAGATTTGAAGAGAAGAAAATGAACCTCGGGGAAACCAGATCAGACAATCAAATACTTCAGTTTAAAAAAATTGATTAACCAGTTTAACGTGTAGCAGGCTGCATTGAAAGGTACATATCGTGCGTATAACCACTCAAAGCCAGGAATTTTCCTAATTCTTCTGAAATAGCGGTCAAGTCAGTAAATCAAGAGACTCCATCAGTTTTTTTTTGATACAAGGTTTTTTTATTTTACAATCAGGCAGCTGAGTTTTTCTGCAGAAAAAATCTTGGTTGGTAAACAAACAGTATTGTAACAATTATAATTAAGGAACGGAATTAAAACATCAAGTATACTTTCAGATAATGGGTAATGTCTAAACTTTTGTGATGAGTTTTTAATATTCAATGATGACCAACAAATGCTGATTGCATGCATGAACATCATGGCTACAAAAAAGTTTGTCCATCGGAAATTACGGCAAGTGCATTTTTCTGTACAAGTATTAAGTGGCACCCTCTCCACAGAAAATATTAAAATCTAGGCTTGCTTGAGCGGTAAATCTTGATTAACTAAAAACTGAAATTTCAGAACTATAAAATGCTGTTCTGTTTATGCAGTCTCAGTGGGGCATTTGTGTTTGTCAGCACACCTGACTTGTTTTTCCTGTATCACAAATTCCCTTGGCAACAGTGGCTGCATACTGAACCTTAAAAAATAAATAGACAAATAATTATTACATAAATACAGTTGTTCGCAGAACTCCAAATGTCTACCAAACAATTTTTAGATACGTGTATTTATAATATTTTCTGGCTGAACGCTTCATGTGATATAACTAACCAATTGCCGTACTAGTGGGTAATTGTGCTTTTTACATTTTAACATAATTCATCAATACTTATAAATGCTGTCATTACAATGCCTGCATACACTATTGCACTAAACTTCTAAAAGACCATAATTACACAGCAGGGGAGCGGGTAAAGGAACACATTAATTACGGCAACCTCGTTCTCAATAGTAGACCTTGGATAGTAAAGTACCCCTCCTAATTCTGACTGGTTACCACATTAACAACATGATTATTCGTAATAATCGCAAGTAACGATTCAGTGAACAGAATTTTAGAAGAACTGTACATGAGAAAACACACAAAAATTAAACAATCTTTGAAAATGTCCAAGATGGTTCTATCACCAAACCTAAGTCATCAAGACTGGCCATTTCCCCATTTTCAGACATCCCATAGGCCATCTATTTTCGTAAGTGTGGAACCCTACCTGAACGAACGTGCATTTAAGTGTCAGCTTCGTGCACCAGCCTGGAAAATTATGACGATACACCTGCAGTGCATGGATTTTATAGCCTATAGTTTGGTACCCCGCAGCCTCTTTATGGAAGCGCACAAAACTTGCAGTGCCAGACTATACTCACACTGAACAGATCATCTGCAATGCACCCAATTATAATGTCCAAATTTTTGGATATGCAGATGATCCAGTACCAGGGTGAGAGAGCAGCTGGAAGTGTATTGCTTGAACACCATGGGGATGAGGTTGTAATTACGGTTGACTTCCTAGTTTTAACAGTTACCAAAATCTATTGAAAGCAATACTTTTAATCTCTTTGGATTTCATGTTTGGCATGTACAAGTGGTTACAATATTTTTAACATGATTTTGTTTTCTGTTCATGAACAAGTCATACAAAAAAAATTACTTCAAAAATCTGCCTGACTAATTAACCGATAGTGAAAACAGACATGATGAGCTTATCACCCTCTTTATTCCAAAAGTTACTCCATTTTTTGTGTCATGTTTTTCCTTGGGTAATATCTGTTCAATGAATTTGGTGAAATAACATACAATGAAAGTGAAATGCCTAAAGAAATACACAACAGTAGTAACTTGTTAAAAGCTAAACTCTTCCGAGAAAACAACGCATCAGCCCACGCTGTAAACAGAATGTGTGATTGTTGAATCTGGATTCAGGCTCGACAGTACAACAGGCTTTTAATCATGGAACACCAAAGTTTATGGATGTTAGAGGCAAAGCAGGAAAAAGTCAAATTCAGATTTTGTGAAATACATCTGTGGCCAGATCCTACGAAATAAATCTTCAGGGCATTTTTGGACTAGTCAGTTTTGGCATGCATTAGAAAGAGTATACTCAACTGAAAACTTTGAGTAATTCATGTTTAAAGTGCTGTAATTCAAAAAAGTTACTCTGGCGACTTGTGACTCATTTTGGTGAGCTGGATTACATTTGTGTTACTTTATATTCCAATACAATATGTGTCTTTACAAGGAAATGCACACAGGTAAGCCATGATAACTGACATTAAATTAGTAACCAATGTCGAGTTTTACATAAAACATCCAAACAACAGATAGATGTATATTCACTGGTTTTCAACAAGTTTGTGTTTTTCGCAGTCAATTATTTCATCGTCCCGTAGCTCTATTAATTTACCTACCAAAAGGAGACAGCCTAGCTCTTTCTTGTAGAGATAAAGACCTCCAAATGTCTGGATTACGTACAATCAGTTATCGTGGGATTGCACAATATACCCACGGATGCACCCAAGTACAGCTTCCTTTAAAGAGCACTCTCTCACCTGCCCTACTCAAACCAAAGACAACAAAATAGACACAGATATAAACCCACTCATCTGCAAGTTGTGGACGAAGCATCCTTACAGTGTCTCACTGGTTTTGATGATCTTGGTCATGGATCCCTTACTCCGTCTGTCTTTCCTGCCGCTCTTGCGGAGCGTCCCCCCGCCCACCCGGCCCGGGTTGGAGATCAGCGGCATGAGACGGTCGGTGAAGCGGTGGTAGTTCCTCTCCAGTTCCTTCTGGTACTCACGCTGGTCGTGGCAGATCAGGTTTTTGTTCTTGCGGAGGGCGTCCCCACACCTAATGGAAACCAAAGATATACAGGAAAAGTGAGCGGCTGCTTCATCCATCAATGAAAAATGTAATCCAAGTTGCGTTTATATCAAGATTACAAATTTTCACTGCTGTAAACTATGACATAAGAACCACATCGAATGCGACAGAGGATACACTGAATCAAGCAAACTTAATGGGCCAGTTTCATTATTTTTTCATTATTATTTTTGACCATAAAAGTACACAATATACATGTATTTTCATTCAGGAAGAAAAGAGGTGACAATCTGGTGATGTTTAGTGGTCGCAAGTCCTAACGATTCAGAAAAATGGGCAAAATTTTGGGAGGTACTACAGAACCTACCGACCCCCACCCCTTATAGAAATTGGGCCTGCAAACTTGGCAGGGTCATTTGATTCCCAAATGAGATTTTGTTTCTGCATGATGTTTCAGCATATGGCATTAATTAATATCAACTCTTATCCAAGCAAATATTTAACATGCTTAAGGGTAAGTGATATTCACCCCTTAGGTACAAACGGGTCATGAATTTGGAAATCACACTGAGATAACAGCACTTAATTGCATTGGTTTGGGAAAGCCAATTTTACTCTGTGAATTTGAACTCACTTCTTGGAGAATTCCTTGAAGCACAACCTGAGCTTGTTGGTGTGCTTGTCTAGCTGCTGTTCGTCCACACTGTCACCCAGGAATGCAAGAGCTACTTCCATCGGTCCCTGCAAAGAAACAATTCAAGAAAACTCCTTCAGGAAGATATTCTACACCTGAATCACTTCACCTCCTCTTTGTGTTCCTCATCCTTACCATCATCATCATCATCTCGTCCTTCTCGTCTCGTCTCCGCTGACGGGAATATTAATCTGGCCTATTCCCCCCTCCTCTAAAACTGAATATTTCTTCATCATCCTTTCTCCACATGTTTCTTAAAGCCTGCACTCTTGCCTACAATGGCCACTTTTGAGGAGTCCTTGGTTTGATAGCAGAAATAAAGAATGCTAATGATAATATCTCACTAACCTGGTTAACGGTCGTCCCGATGCATCCTTGTAGCACCATCTGCAGCATCTTAGCGTCTGGTGGCTCCTGGTGAGTCGCTATCGTCAACTCTATGGTTTTCTTCTGAAGGTCCTCAATGCCCACCTCCACAGGAGACAACACAATCTGAAAAAGAAGTCCACGAAAGATAAGTTTGTGATAGCCAGGTGTGAAACTCATCCATAGACGTAAAGTGAGGGTAGCGATGGCAGCTGGAAATATCTTGACAGAGTCTAATGGCTGTACAGCAACAATGTAGCTCTTGTTGTAAAACTTGAATATTTCAGCTAACTACATGACTGAAGTTTAACCCTGAACTTGGTATATCACTGACCTCATTTCATTGAAAAAGCAAATGACATTTTCTATGAACGGTAAATAATATTTACAACAGATATTGCTCAATATCTGCTGATTCCATGAGAACGGTGCATGTAAGAGCCAGTGAGGGGAAATTACTCCCTTGTCATCCCCTGGCTCTACAAAGACAACCACCCAACTATTTCTTGTCATCAAGTAATAAATAGTTGATGTTCCAAAATGACCTTAGGATATAGAGTGCCAGGGCTACAATGTCCGACTCATGAGGTGGTATATGGGTCAGAACCCCACCAGGGATCAAACTTGTGTTCTTGGGCAAGACACTTTACTGCAATTGCCTCTTTTCACCCAGGACTACAAATTGGTTCCTGTGAGGGTAGAGAACAGATTGCGCTGATATTGAACTGCTGCATCAAAACTGATCTCATGGCCTGATGAACAGGGGTAATAACTGTGAATCGCTTCCAGACATTTGTACAAAACGCTACATAAGCACAACACTATTATTTTTCACATTATTATTTTTCACATTATTATGTAACACCAGTCAGGGTGGATCACCCGTAAGTTCCCTTTTCCCACCTCAGAACACGGACCAAAGTTCTGAGCACCACACTGGGCTAGCGTCAGCTTACCTCCTGCCTGTGAACCACGGCCACCCTGGTCTTAATGTACGGGAATGCCTTGGAGGTTGTCACGATGGTCTTGCGTTTGTACTGCTCCTTCAGATCGCCATGGGCCTTACCCGCCATGGTGAAGGGCGTGGCAAACATGAACCTCCCTGAGGGGCAAAAAATAAGACGACAGAATGAAAACATGGAGAAATAATGGCAATAATAATGACAATAAGCTTCAGGGAGCTGGTATAATCCAAGAAACATAATAAGCAGGAAATCACATCGTTAACAATGTTTTGCAAAAGTTTCGACAAGTAACCAGGCGGTAATTTCATGGAGCTGTTAAGCACAAAAAGACCTGCTTAGCAAAAACAGGTTTACCGGCCCAAATGCCATGTGATGTATACTAATACTCTGCTTAGCATCTTAAATAAAATTGGGCACAGGCATGTATCTGCTTGGTAAGCATTTCTGCTTAAGGAGGACATACAGGCGGTATTATTAGCGGTACCGCTGTTTTTTGGAGGTACTGGTACACCCCACCAGGTGGCAAATGACCTCATTCTTGATTTTTGACTTTACAAAGGTGGTTTTCTCATATAGTAATTTATTAAATGTTGAACTCGTGTTGATTCTACTGTTCAAAAAGTTGGGATTTCAGTTCACTAGCCTGATGCAAATGACTGAATGCAGTACCTCTGCAGAAACAGTGGTAACGCTATCAATACCGCCTGTTTAAAAAGGATGTCCCCCTTAGTATCTTAATCAAATTGGGCACTGGCCACTGGGCACTGGGCACAGGCATGTATCTGTTTGGTAAGCATTTCTGCTTACTAATAACATTAGTCAAAAGTCACTTGACTGGCCCACCAACAATATTCAATGCAAGAAATTCTGCTCCAGTTTTTCTCTACTTGTTAAAGTAAGCTGGCCAAATGTTACATCAAACAATTACACTAAAACTCAACTTGTCTGATAAAACCTAATTATCCAAGCGTTTGAGAAAATTTTTGCTAGGAATAAAACGTCAAGCCGTTTTGACTTTTTGTATTTTAATTCTGCAAGCAAAATTCTTCAGCTGAACAGCTTTTTATGCATCGATCTGTGAAATTTGCCTGAAAGGTGAATGCACCATCACAGTCATCCCCTGTGTATTATCTTCAGTACATACTTATGTTATAATTCCTGTCAAAGAACGTCGGCCTCTGCAATGTCTCGTAGAAGTCAAAGTAAGGCTCCACGTAGGTGACCTGGATGTAGGCCTTCTCTGGGTCCTGTTTGGTCTGGTCTACTGGGTTGGAATCCTTAATCACCTCCACGTTCTCAGCACCGAAGCGGTCGCTATAGAAACTCTGTAACACAACAGGGAGGTGACAAACCATCATTCCTCCGCAGTCTTTTGGTAAAAAAATAATATTTTTCTTGGCGGACATGACGGTTCGCAACTGTACGTTGGTAATTAGTGAATAGTTACAGTCAAATCTTGATTTGATTTGATTTTTCAAGCTTATTATCTTTCTAGAGATGATACAAAAAACTGGGCCAAATCGTACCATTGACGGAACAGGTGTACATTTTTGTACTGTATGTTGGTAACTTATACACAGCTGCATATGGTTACCAATTTGTCACTGTTTTGGCATCCAACTCGGATTGGGACTCGACTACAGCACTAGTGGATACATTGTCAATAAAGATTCTGAAATTACCTCCAATCTGTGCGCTATCTCAGGCAGCTTGGTAATAGCCGGCTCCTTGTAGATAAACTCATCGCCATCCATGTCACCAAACTTGGAACCGTAAAAACCGACACGGAAGAAGGTTCCCCACAGACGCTTACCGCCCTGGAAGGAGAGAATGGGCAAGAACAACAAAAATGTACAAAATTACCAAAAGACTGGAAACAATTGGGGAAACATGACAAATTCAACAAACTGTGTTTTAATAATCCGGTGTCTTATTAACAACAGTTTTTCTGAATGTGGAAAATGAAAAGAAATGGAAATCCAATAACGTAATTTTATTCAAGAGCAACAAAAAAAGATCCAAATTGGTTGAGGTTGGCTAAAATGATATTTTGAAAGACAATAAAGTTTGCAGGAGCAAATTTACAGAACATTTATAAGAAATTTGTTTACATTTCTGAATTTATTTATTTTTCATCTATTCATTAATTTGGGAGGTTTGTTTTTTTTGTTTTGTTTTTGTTTTTGTTGGTTTTTGGTTTTGTTTTTTATATTTCTTGATTTATCTTTTTTTCTTTTCTTTTTTTTTCTTTTTTCTTTTTTGGGGAGGCATAATGCAACATTTTGTAGGGAGAAGGGCCACCTAATCCCCCTATTGAACCCTGCCTGCACCTACCAGACGAACAATCTTGTTGAAGGCTTCCTGTAGCTTGCCATGAATGATAGCCAGCTTCTTGTAGTCTCGGTTTGCTTCATGAATTGGTATCAGGATCTTGTAAACCTCATTAACTGCCTCATACATGCCCGCCTACAAAAACAAAACCACAAAATATATTTACAAAACAAATCAACAAGTCACTCAAATTATTAATTAATCAATTAAACGATCAATTCCAATCAATCAATCAATTAAATCAACCAATCAAATCACTGTGCGTCACAAACCTATCAATATAAAATCAATATACCCCCAATCAATGACGCAATCCATCGATCAACAAATCAATCTCTCAATCAACTAATATCAAAACTCAATCAACCAAATCAAATAATCAGTGGGTCAACTTATCAATTAAAGGTACATTAGATCAATTAATCAGATCAAATCATTCATTCAACGTGCCGATCAACTTACTGATAAATTTGTCAAATTACATCAATCAATCTTACAACTGACCAATCACATAACCATATCAATCATCTAATCTACAATTAAATGACAATCAATCAATCAATTAATTATAGTTGTCCACCTGTTCCTACCAGATTGAATGAGGCAGCGGCATGCTCCAGTAGGCCCACCAAGCCGCTCTCTGTGAAGTATTTCCCGGTACAGATACCTTCCTCATCAGGTGACACCACGTCATCAGAAACGGCGCTCTCCTCCAGGACATTGCAAGAGATTTTCTGTTTGGAAAGGAGGTTAACCATTACTTCACTAGTCCTTCCTACAGAAGCTCAGTCAAACAGATGAAAGACTGCAAATAAATACACACAGATACTGCTCATTATTAACTTCACTTAGGGGGTGATGTCAGACCCCCCCCCCCCCCCCCCCCCGATTTTTTGGAGGAAGTTTTCGCCTGACCCCACATCACTTTCAGGAATAGTTATCGGGGGACCATGCTACCCAAATAAATGGGCCTCCTTCCCCAATAGACTGATCCATTAAGCCCCACCCACTGCCCACGTGGGTATCACCACGTGTGCCCCTACAATGCCACCCTGCAAGCTGCAGGTGCGCGCGCCACACGTACGCACACGTCAGACTTTTGTCGGACCTTCTTAACACATAGTCATGGCTGCGATTGGTCAATACGTCAAGGGGCGGGGCTTAATGGATCTAGTACTACTTCTATTGTTGGGTTCCTGGTAACTGACCAAAGGCGTTCCTGCAGTCAGGCCCGGGACACGCGGTGGCATGATTTCTCCTGTTAAGTCCCCATAGGCCTTTAGTGTTTCCCATGAAATAAACTTAGTCCAGATTGCTGTTGGGCTTTCCGAATAGTGGCACATCAACAGCTCGATGCAATTCTGCACTTGAGGAAGCAGACTAACGCGTTGTCAGCAAGGAAATCTTTCTGGTATGCATGAGTACTTAGGTAATTAAGATTTCAGTTCTAACAGTATAAGCTCATAATTCTTCCACGAGCATAGTAAGCACTGAATAGTGACTTTAACAGCAGAGTTCAATGCTAAGCAGCACCATGATTGAGAACAACTTCATTATGACTTTGTTAAGCATGTCTAGTCCCTTACCTCAAACGTGACGCAGCCGATGGGCAGGTACAGTCTGTCCTCCAGCATGTGGAGATATTCTGCTACCAGGGCGGCCGAGTGCACCAGGCAGTGGGCGGCCTCCGTGTGGTTCTTGTGCTCAGTGTGCTTGCCGGCCATGTTCTGCAGCCAGGTCAATCGTAGATCCGGCGAAGTCTGGTACCTGATTGAGGGGAGGGGAAGGGAGAATCTCTGAGCAAGTTTGATCAACAAGCATTGGTTAACCAGTGGTTGATTCGTGATGTACGTCATGCCTGCGCAATAACATCCAAGCGCAATAACATCCAAGCTCAAACGATAGCTAATCGAACTACGGTCAAACCTCAAGATCCCGGCTCCAGGCTGTACATTGTGAAATTTGCGGCTTTCGATAACCTGTGTGGCAACCAACCTCGGCAGGTTGATTCCAAACAGTTGACTAGACTAGTCCAACCATCGTTGACTAGACTAGTCCAACCATCGTTGACTAGCCAAGGTTTGGTCTAAGTTAGTCCAACTATTGTTAACTATGGTTCGTGTGCAAACTTTCTCTTTATACATAAGAGAACTTCTCAGAACCTCTGAATGTTTGGTATATCATCCGTTTTAATCGGGAAAGCACGCTGTTTTCAAGGGTAGTGTTTGAGAACTGAAGACAGTCGGAGAATGATTGGTCTGGGGAACAGAAAGACAACCTCAAGTCTCTCCAGAGCCAAGAAACACGGGACATTCTTCAACTTGTCCTGACACACCGTGTTCTTACTTACATTACTCACTTCTTTGGGTTTTTTTGGATTGAAAGAAACTACATCTTAAAGAGGATGTTGACTGCTGAGAGAAATCTGCGTCATTTTGTAGTTTCTATTACAATAATTAAAAAGTTACTTTTGAGAGCTGTTTTTATCAAGTCCCTTCTAGCCTGCTGGTACCATTTGTCTAAAAGTCGTTGCTGGGGGCAGCAAACAAATCGTAAAAAAGATGATGTCATAACACGGAGTCCCCTTTTGTGCCTAGTGCACAAAAGGGGAATCGGTCTTATGACATCAGATTTGTTTGCTGCCCCCAGTGACGACTTTTAGACAAATGGCACCGGCGGGCTAGACGGGACTTGAAAAAACAGCCCTCAAAATTACTTTTTTTATTATTTCATGGCAGAGAAATAATTCCATGTTTTATTGTACTATAATAATAATAATAATTTAGGAGGCTAATCATCCTTACTGGCAGCTGGGATGCTGAATTGCGAAGGATGCAGCTACAACGTGGTCGAGTCGCAGGCACGTAAAGGCGCCTTCGGCAGCCGGCCACATCGACCCA
>JAULKO010000104.1:261814-273091 GCA_032356045.1 Mediaster aequalis | reverse complement strand
GTGCTCCGAATCGCGTCTGTCCGCCTTAGACTCAATTCAAGGCGTTTGGCAAAGTACAAAACCCAGAAACCAAGGTACTCGGGGTGCTTTTTTTTCAGTGGATAATCTGATTTCGCGACTGCCCTCGACATCAAAGTGCATAATATTTGTATCTTGGCAATAAACAGTTTCTTGATGTCAGAACTGTACACCATGCCGTGGACTCTTATGTTAGCTACGTGCGCCGAGGAGAGTTTGGGCGAGAAATTTCATCAGCCGACGATAACTCCTTGATAAACTGAAGTACTTTAAGTCTTTTCTGAGATGGAAAATGGAACAAAAAGGATCAGATGTATGACAGTAATCGAAAACCGATCGATAGGTATGTGGGTCAGGTTAAGCACGTACTCCAAAAAGGCATCGTTTTCCATTTGCCCTTCACGACAAAAATAAAAATGGAACAAAAAATAAAAACAAAACAAAACAAAACAGAAAAAAGCACCAATATATTTATCGTATACTTTCCAAGTTTTTTAATGAGATTTTGTAAAAATCACATTTTCCATGCCATCATCCTAAAAAATACTGTACATATTTTTAAGGTAATAAGGATTTTGTTCCTGTACAAATTCGTCCAATGCCTCAAAAGGTTATCGTAAAACACTTTTTTATTTAAATCGGATTGTTAATTACATACAGTAGGTGTGTTTGTATTTCGAGGTGATATTTGCAGGCGTGTTTCCCACCAATTCTCGTGAGAATTGTAAGTTCTCGTATAAATGCACAACTACAGTTAGCTTTATTGACGGCTTCGTTAAAAGGGATTTTTTCCCGAAACACTGTAGGGTTAAGTTTGCACGCAGTTTTCTATCCACTGTGTCCCAGTTTTTGAAAAGAAATGGCAAAATTATGCAAAATTCCGACAGAGCTTCTTAAAACATCAATTCCCTTTGATTTGCGAGAAGCTCGTACGGTCTCGTAAGTCATCTAAATGCAAAATGGTCAAACGAGAATCCAATTTACCTTCAAGAATGAAACGAGGCTATATTGTAATAAACGAAGCCCCAAATGCTTATGCAAGTGTTAAACTGCAAGAAAAATGTGATAAGATTTGTTGTCCTTTCCTTTGTTTTCCTTTTTTTCTCCCCCCCCCCTTTTTTATATATTTTTTTAAGATGGCGCACTTCTATAGAGCTCGCTGAGCGGAGCAATACTTCACAAAATTACCGGTTACCGTAGACCAATTTGGAGTTGGCTGCAAATTTTGCTCGGCACCAAAAAGCTTCGGATAACTTTGGAAGGTTTTCATGTGGAGTTGACAAGGAGATACAGGTTTGTGGTAAACACCATGTGGAATTCAATCTCTCTATGAGTGATTGTTGGTTCTGAAAAGAACCGGAGACTCAATGTTTCACAGTCTCCCGACGACGAACAGCGCAGTCGAAACGTTGACTCGCCGGTTCTTTGCAGAACCAACAATCACTCAGAGAGATTGAATTCCACATGGTGTTACGGCATACCTGTATCTCACAAAAACAAGATCTGAGCGAAAACAGTTTACCAGCACAAATGCCGTGCGATGTGTTTTGCTTATGACTGGTTGTCAGCTGATTTATGCTTAGCTCGCACACTGACCAGCATATCAGTGTGCTTAGCAGTTCCATGAATCTGATGCCATGGCACGCCTAAAATGACGTCACACGAGTAATTGGGACAATTTGCTAAGCAAATATATCATGCTAAGCTTACAAACCCAAGCACCCTTTTTTGTAACCACTTAGGACGACGAAAATGCAAATTAATGGCAGAAGTCCCCAATGCACGTTGTTCTGCATGGTTAACATAGTTATTTTGCTAAGCATGAGTTTTCCCTTGAGCAACTTCTATGAATTCCACGGTCAATTAAGATATATACTTAAGAATATACTTAATGCAATGTACATACATGGGAATAAGTTATCCTCCAAAATATAAATGGCCTTCAAAATGGCGTCACCGTTGTCGACGTGTACAGCGCCCTCCGTTGCTTTAAATTCGAAATTTCCCGGCAAGATTTGGAGTGGACAAACCAACTTGAAGTGCTGCTGTCCTGTGTGCAATGTAACGCAATACACAGTATCGCCAAGTTGCCTTCGTCCTGTGTTTTTGAAACACTCGTTTAAGAATTGACCTATCGCCGTTTGCGAGTTAACCACGCCCCTTAGACAACCCTATGGGAACTTTGTGCGGTAATTTTTGTTTGTCTCAGATTTTGCGCGTTCCACGTGAATTATAGTTGATGTGATTGGACAATAATTTACAAGATGCATTGACGCGATTCTACCGCGATAGGTCAATTAACATCCAATGAAGTTGCAAAATATTCAACTTGCCGGCGACTTTGTAAATTACAACAGAGGGCGCGCCGAATGTCGGCACACAGTGACGTCATCGATACGAAACACTGCCAAGATAAAGTTACTTGAATATAATATGAACATGAAAATAACATGAAAATAACAATAAAATAACCCAACGATCTGACATTGCGTTCATCATATCACTGTATAAATTACTACGATACACTAAAAACAAAGATAAAATTCAAATCGCAAATTAAAAATTAAACTGAATAACATACATTGTTTGATTCGATGATTAAAATTAAGTTACAACTATTAATTGTATCCGTTTCAAATTCTATCAAATAAATATCATCCGTCCAAGGTTATTTACGTATTTATTTGCTTTCAAATAAGCAGGACTTCGGCCAACATGTGGGTTAAACGATCTAAACTATCATACATTAAATTATGAATTTTGTTCAGACTTCAAAGACTGGTCAAGTTAAGGATTTTACATTACTGTTGCGCAGAGGTGACTTTTGACCCAATCACAATTTTGAAACAATTATAATTGCAGTAATGATCCACACGGGCAAATATAAAAACCAAAAATGGATGACAATACATGTATACACAATTGGTCAGGCCAAATAAAATAAAGATAAAATTAAATCAAATACCTTCAAAATTCCACGCGCGTTTGTCTAAATGCAAGTTGTTGGAGCCTTTGCATTTGCTAGTGAAAATGCACGTTGCCATGGAAACAATACGACAAATTTAAATGCTAAATTTCGAGTGTTTAAACCCAAAATGTACATTAATGTAGGATCCTAACACTCATCTTGAATTGGGGAAATAAGTAAACACGGGTATAGTTTCTCTGACGTGCCACGATTAAGATTTCTCCTAAGGGCAAGGAGTCCGTTTCTAGAAATTCTTCACCCAAATGTCATTTTTGTTTGGCATTCCTTCAGAAATCTCTTGAAACTTGAGAACTGCGGTTTTGTAGTCCTCGTCTACTCGTCTCATTTTTGACTCCCCCACAAAAAGGTTGTATTATGAATTTGTGATGCTGATTTTTTTTTAAATGTACCGAAGGGCCCAGACTGATGGAAATTGGCGGTTAACAAGATGGCCAGCTAAAACGACGGCCTTCATTCCACAAATGTTGGATTGACAGACGCCACAATGGATGGGCCTATGACCACAAATGACAGACATGTTGAATTGACAGACATGTTGGAAAGACCGGAAAAGAAAAAAAATACGGCCGCCAAAACGGTGGCCATGATGAAATTGCGGCCACTGTGAATAGATTGTCACAGTGGCTTCTGGCCGCAACAGGCAGGTGGCCATAATAGCGAGGTGCTCACAGTAGACCGCTGGCCAGCCACAACAAACATGTGGCCACAATGGACAAGTAGTCGCAATGAACAGGTGGTCGCTATAAGCAGGGTCCTCAAAATGAAGGCCAAATGCCCACAAAATAATTCCAGCTAGCAACAAATGCATGTTCCAACCTTGACAACGTTCATTTGATAATTTGAATTTAATAAAAATGCTTTGTCAATGAGGACATGACAGACAGGCTCTTTCGGAAAATAATTTTTTAAAAGACATCTTCTGAAACAAGGTGAAAAAATATTCACATATCAACAAACGAATACCAGCAATTTTCTTGGGGATTCAAGTTATCACGATTATCATAAAACGTACTGCGAAAAAAACCATCAATCACATCTGAACTAATATTCCGTAATTGAAAACAAATACATAATCTTTACCAGGTTAAGATTTTTTAATTTTTTTTTTTTTTTACAAAACTGAAGAGAAAAATTTCCAAGGAAAAAAAAATAGCTTCAGCCCTAGTGAGCACAAAAGTCGGTCAATGCAAAAATATAAACAAAGTATAAAAAAGTTGTCTGTGTAACCGTCATTTCTTTACAATGTCTGATTCAAGATTTTGTTCATATCTTCTTGAAAAACCCTAATCTTTTCTCAGTACGCCAATTACAAAGAGCTGATAAACGTGAACAAATGAGTTTGATCGCCAGCCCAACCTATACGAATTTCGCATATGAATGTAGCTGGTAGTCCGGTATTTGTCTCTGACGAAATGTTTCCTTGGTCACCAGCCAATGTTGCATGCAGTAATCTCCAATTCCTGGCTGGTTCTCCGTTTCGCTTAGCTGTCGTTCAGCTGGGAATTTCTTCAGGGTTACCAGTTAAACGTGATTGTAATGCAACATTTCTCACTCACACTGGTTGTCCAGTTTTCTTAGCAAATGTAGTGTGCTGGGCGTGTTGACCTGGGCCAATTTCATAGAGCTGCTTAACAGAAAATATTGCTTAGCAAATTTACATGCTAAACAAAAATCAGCCGAGAACCAGTCACAAGCAATCCACATCGCATGGTATTTTGGCTGGTAACCCATTTTTGCTAAGCAAATCTTTTCTGTGCTTAGCAAAATTTTGTGCTTAAGCCCCTGGGCCTAATTTCATGGAACTGCTTAGCACAAAAAAAAAATTCTTAGCAAATTTACCTGCTGAACAAGAATCACCTGGGATCCAGTCACAGGCAATACATTTCACATGCAATTCTGGCCCGTAACCCGTTTTGGCTCAGCAAAACTTCTCTGAGCTTAGCAAATTTGTGTGCGTGAAATCGGCCCATGGTTACCAACCGAACTCCACAGAAATACCCACATTTTGCCTGGTTGTCGGGCTTGATGTTGCTAAGCAACCTGTTCTGCAGAGCAGCTCCGTGGAATTGACCTACATGTATTTTGAGTTTTATTTACAACTTGTAGTTCAGCGTCTACGGACAGGCTGTGGCACTGTTTTAAGGCTTCAGGAAAACATGTCGTCTAAATCGTAGGGGTGGGGTTTATATTCTCACTACCTTTAATCACCGAGTTGCACAACTAACCTTGTTCCCAAGATGAACTATCTCAGCGTGTATTTTGGAGGTATAATGTCCCAGGCACACTTCACATGTCCCCATGCACAAATGGAATATTTCTATCAAGGTCAAAAAGTCGCATGCTGTACATGTCAAATTCCCAGGTACTGCAAACGACATGTCTAAGTGCACAACACAACAGTTACAGATATCGTCTTACGGAGGCGTTGAAACTGGATCTCAGCCAATCAGTAAAACTGTTGTATTCTGTGGATTATCATGCTAGGGGACAGTAACAGAGACTTAATCCCAGGGTACAAGGTTGTACAGGCCACTCTCATCCATTTCTCGTAATCTTTTTAGCCTTTAAAACGGGATGCAGACATGTCTTATCTCGGCTACAATCAACGTCCGCTGATTTTAAAAGGGTGTTTCTGTTGAAAAACAAAAGTTCAAAGATTTCGCAGATCTGAGAATGCCCATAAAATCCCTAGTTAGCAAAATAAATTCTGAATAGTATTCTTTAAAGCTGAAAATTGCCTCTGAGATGACTTGAAAACAAAAAGGTATTATACTTTGTCCAACTGCCAAAAAGACAGCTCAGTATTTTTTTTTTGGCAGAGGGTTTTGAGAAGGAGAAGAGTATTTATTTAATAATAAGAAACTTCCTTTGTGGAATCGTCAAAAGAGTAATCTCATTCGGCTCTACGGATGTTGGCTGGGTATGAAGCGTTCAATCTGTTTCATATTGAACTAGCACGACTTGCACTGGAAGATCTTGAAAATTGGAACAGGGTCAGTCTGAACTAGGGATCTTTCGCTTCTGGGTGAGGCTCGCGCTTAATCCACACATCCTCTGAGAGGTCGGAGGACATGGGTCTCATCTTACTCAGGCTGGAGTCGCTCTCCACTTTAATCAAGCACCTCTCCGGAACCAGCGCGTGGCCAGGTGTCAGCAGGTGAGTCCGCTGCGAGCGTTCTGTTTTGACAAGACTGAAAGCACCTGGGGAACGCAGCTCCAGCATGGGCTGGGAGGGTCCAATGGTGATTCCCGCGGGCCCCGTGTCGAAGTAGTAATCGCGGAACCTGCGCATGGAGTCCTCCTTGTCCGGAACCTCGGCTGTCGGCGGGAACTGGAAGACGCTGCCGATGGCACTGGACTTCTGGGTCGGGGTACAGGGCAGGGAGCGGGAGGAGGGTTTAGGGTCCAGCGTGATCTTTGGTGATTTGGGCTCGAATTCTTGGTAGGAGGGCGGGCGGGAGTTGTCACGGTTCCACTTCCGTTTGACGCGGAGCTTGATCGGGATGCACTTCTCTTTATCTTGGCGGTCCAAGTCCTCTCGCTCCATTTCCGTTGGGCTCTTCGGCTGTTCGTCTTTGCTCTCGGCCTTGTTGCCCTCCACGTCCATCCTTGTTCTCTCCGGGGATGGCCGTGGCGACCGCATCCCAGCGTACCTCCGATCGGGCGATGGTTTCCGCGGCGAGGAATGCTGCCACGGTCGCACCGGCTCTGGCGCTCTCATCGTACTCTCGTCATCGGGCGGTGAGGTGACAGTAGAGGGCGCTTTGATTTCCGGTGGTGACGAGAGGGTGGCTGGCTTCTGATTGGCCGCAGCTGCTTGGGCTTGTCGGCGCTCGTTCATTCTTCTCAAATACAGCTCAGATTGGAGTGGCCGATCTGGAATGCGTATCACGTTCTCATGTTGCTGAGATTCCGGTGGCGATAGGTTCAGCCCACCTATCCGGACCTCGTTTTCGGTGTGAGTCCTCCATATCGTTCCAGGTGACTGGGTCATGGCGAACGGTCGAGGCAAGGTCTGCGCCCGGAGCTTGGTGACGCGGTCATGCTCAAGCCTGGACTGGGCCTCCTGGTGTGCGCGGATCTCGGCCGGGGAGTATGTGAACCTTGGACAAGGAGCCGTGAAGATCGGGCTCAAAGCGGATGCCGGACTGGGCATCGGGGACAGGTAGCACGGGCTCGCAGGCAGCGAGTGGGAATAGAATGTAGGCTTCAGAGTTGGGTAGCTCGGGGAGAAGGGTGGCGGTCTGGCATCGATGGGCATCACAGGGGGCTGCATGTCGCTGCGCATCCCCGGCTGGGCGATACCCAATGGCTCGGCATCCCCGAGGCTGTGCGACCGCTGCCGCACGGGCGGCGGCCTCTTTGTCCCGTCCAGTGATTCCTGCGAGTCGCTGGACGACTCGCTGAGCGTACGGACACCTGGACGCTCCTGGGAGGACTTCTTGTCGTCGATGAGGATGACGTCGTCGGGGGAGCCGGCGTTGTTGGAAGGGGCGGACTGGGGAGGCACGTACTGAGGGATGTACTTCATATCGGTCCCTGGATAATTCACCAGGATCAACTTGCTGAAGTTGAACTTGTACGTGAATCGCTTCCCCTTGGTTTTGTGTAGAATCCGTTTGTTGTAATAATACCTATCCCAGAGAAACCAAAAAAAAAAGGAAAACAAAAACAAACATTAAGTAGAGCTTCAAGCAATTGTAATTAACTTTGGCTTTTTGACAGAGAATCTGCATTACTTGTCCAAAAAGGCAACAGTAGTTCCGTAAAAACAGTAGTATAGGTAAGAAAAACAAGGAGGATAACAAATTAATACGGCATGGTTTGAAGGGAGAAATGCAAAATTACCGGCAACGAGGTGTTGACTTTAATAACATAACTACCTCACAATGTGAAGTTGAGGGGGCTTGTCAAAATAAGCCAATATCGAGGGACTCTTGTTCCCCTTTTACAGCGTTCGAACCACAGACAGGCCAATCACTAACATCAGTGCTCTGCATAGTTGATTCAGTTTGAATCTGATTTTTCTGATTGCTTATCTCAGGTGCATGTGTGTGGTTTTCTTTGGGTTTTTTTGGGGGGTGGGTGGGCAGGGCTCGAACCTCAGATGGTCCAATCACTAACCTGAGTGCTCTGTGTAGTTGATTCAATTTGAATCTGATTGTTCTAACACTCCTTGTCTTGGGTGGTTTTTTTTTTGGGGGGTGGGCAGGGTTCGAACCTGAGACGGTCCAATCACTAACCTGAGAGCTCTGTGTAGTTGATTCAATTTGAATCTGATTGTTCTAACACTCATTGTCTTGGGTGGTTTTTTGTTTTTTTGGGGGGGTCGGGCAGGGTTCGAACCTGAGACGGTCCAATCGCTAACCTGAGCGCTCTGCTGAGTTTGTCGTAGTTCATGTGGGGCTTGCACTTCCGGGCCCCCCAGACGCGGGCCAGCTCGTCCGGGTCCTTGATCAGGAACTCGCCGTAGTCCCCCTGCCAGGCGATGACGTCGCGGAACTCCTCCTTCTGCAAGAGCTCCAGGATGAAGTGCCAGAGCTGGATCTGGCGAGAGCCAGGGCTGCTCTCCGGCTTGTAGGCCCAGTCAGGAAACGCCATCCCACCTGGATCGAACATTGAAATATCCAGAAACGGAGTTTTGGAGGGTCAGTGCCAAACGACGTGTTTTATGCCCAGTCAGGAAACGCCATCCCACCTGGATCGAACATTGAAATATCCAGAAACGAGGCTTTGGAGGGTCAGTGCCAAAAGACGTGTTTTCCCAACGAGGCAGAAATTGGGGCCAATGGGTTGCCCCACTACAGTAGAACTATGTTCGCTATAAGGAACACCGGTATACAAAACATTTGGTTATAATGAATATCCCCTTTGGCTTTCGTATTGGTGTATTCAATACATGCCATTACTCACTGTACTGAACGACCCACCATACAGTAAAATGCTGCTATAAGGAATATGATGGGGTGCATTAACTCTAACCCCTTGGGTATTTTTACTAGAAAGTATCCTGAATCCGCCAAAATCCATCAATTTTGAAATAAAAAAAAACCCCACAAAAAATGGTGTCCTCAGTCCATCAGATCCACTATCAGAATCCAACAGTGTAGATACTGCACCTATCAATAGATATCAACAAACATGACCAAGCAGTAATTGTTGAGATCCTGAATCCATCAAAATCCCCCATCTGCACAATATGGAGGTATCCTGAATCCATCATAATCCTGCAGTTCTCTTAGGCTTACAATCCTCAATCCATCAAAATCCCCCAACTTGTTCAATATGGAGGTATCCTGAATCCGCCAAAATCCTCCAAAACAGAGGTATGGATTCAGGGTGGTTAGGGTTAAAGATTGTTCGGTATAGCAGTCGTTCGTTATAGCGCTTTTCGGCTGCCAATGCTCAGAATGGCGTTCGTTATAGTGCGAGTGCGTACTGAAGAGATTCAAAACATCAGCGATAAATAAGGTCCTTTACAAAATTTGTGAAATTCCCAACATAATTGACAGTTGTCTTTTTAAAAATTCTGGGGCACAATTGATTGACCTAAAAAGTCGGTCCAGCCCTTTTCAACAAGCATTATGAAGGAGAAAAACATTATATTGTCAACACAGGTCTAACAGTTGAAAAAGAGGTCATGACTATCAATAACGGATTAACGGACATTGTTGAAACAGAAAATTATTAGTTTTGACAGTATGAAATAGTTTGAACGTTTTCCAAAATCTCAGAAAATCTCTAAAAAATTTGTCAACAATTTTCAAAACCAATTTCTCAAAAATTGTTGACCTTTCATGAAATAATTTGAGCCCCCCACCCCCCTGTTTTGGGTCTAGAGCTGTGCCTGACCACAACCGGAAAACAGATGGAAGTCAACCGGAAAACAGACGGAAGTAAGGGAATTGCTCTCTTAGAACGAAAGCCAGTTTTGGAAGGACATCGTGGAATAAAATGTGACCCGATCCTTTGGAAAAAAGGGACCACACAATAGGATTCCTTTATGACATGAATACATGACATTTGTAGGACAGCGTTATATCCATGTTACTGTAGGATTTCCATCAATTCTAGGGAGTTATTGCAAAATTTAAGTTTTCATGTTAACCCTAACCTTCCTCAATCCTCCAAAATCAACCAGGTGGTTTTGGAGGATTTTGGAGGATTGAGGCTGTATGCAGGTCTTTGGAGGATTTTGGAGGATTGCAGAAGGATTTGCCAAGTTCTCCCTGCTCCACACAATACATGCACATGTGTACAGTAGTAATACTCAGTGGTGACTGTACATTTAATATTAATCTGCCTATAAAAGTCACACGTCATATACGGTACATGTTAAGAGATAGTTGGAGGATTTTGAAGGATTGAGGCAGTAGGTATCCTTCATTTGAAAATCAGAAAGAAATTCTGGAGGACTATGGAGGATTGAGTAAGAACCCATTTTTTATGGCCGGCAGTTGGTGGATTGAAGGATTTGAAGGATTGAGGATGCATCCTAACCAAAAGTGCCTAGGGGGTTAGGGTTTTATTTCCAATTGTCATCTTCACGAGTCAAAGCATGATGTCAACAGAGGCACAAAAAAACAAAAGCTTTTTTACATTTTCTTGGAGAAAGTTCCACGTTTTAGTTTAATTCCACAATTAAAGAGGATGTGGATTGCTGAGAGAAATCTGCGTCATTTTGTAGTTTTATGTAGATTAGGGTACGTGTATATAGACAGGCAATTATTTCTGCCATGAAATAATAAAAAGGTTACTTTTGAGAGCTGTTTTCAATTTGATTGAGTCCCGTTTAGCGCGCTGGTGCCATTTGTCTAAATGTCGTCAGCAAACAAATATGACATCATGTTACCGCTTTATACCTATTGTACCTAGTGCTAAGGTACAAAAGGGAAGCCGTAACATGGCGTCATATTTGTTTACTGCCCCCATTGACGACTTTTAGACAAATGGCACCAACGCGCTAGAGGAGACTTGATAAACAGTGACGAAAACAGCTCTCAAAAGTTTTTTTTATATATTTCAAAGCAGAAATAATTACCTGTTTTAAGCCTATTGTTATATACCCCAGTCTACATAAAACTATAAAATGACGAAAAGTTCTCTCAGCAATCCATATCCTCTTTAACCCTTACCCTACCAGACCCTCCAACGCATGTCAATATTTGCCTGAAGAAAATGGCCTATGTTTATGTCATTTCAAGGGTGACCCGACAGGCACTCCAATACATGCCACAGAGAACAATGACAGTCCTCTGATAACAAAGTGA
>JAULKO010000104.1:155005-165681 GCA_032356045.1 Mediaster aequalis | reverse complement strand
TCAACATATTCTCCGTTTGAGGAGATGATTGAACTCTGGAAACTTTTCTGTTTATTGGGAAGGACTTCTTTAAGTTTCTTCCACAAAAGTGATGAGCTATTCTTATCTTCTTCAATTGCTGAAGTGTAATAACTTTGTTCGTAACAGTATTTCGTAACCTTTTTAGGGGTTAGGGTTAGGGTTAGAGTTAAGGGGTTAGGGTTAAGGGGTTAGGGTTACAATTATTTATCCCAGGATTTTCACTTTTGCATTTTGCATTGCCAAAGACGCGTATTTATTATTGTCACGGTACAGGAAAATCTGCGGGGATGATTCTATAGGCCATCTCCCCTGGCCAAAAAGTGCGGGACCCCTGCCGGGATTTACGCCCATCCTCTCCCCCCAACCACCACCACAATATTTTCCGTGAACCCCCCCCCCAAAAAAAAAGCAAAGCAAAACAAAACAAAATAAAACAAATTCCAGACAATTTTACAGAAATGTCCCAGACTTTGCCACCCCCCCCCCCCCCCCCCCCCCCCCCCCAAGGACACACTGGTTGGAGTTCCGTATGACTATGGATGGGCACAGAACAAGGCTGGGCGGGTTTGTGGGCTCGGTGCTCTACACTAATTCAAGCCCCATTAAATAAAAAAGTATTCAATTATTGTATGGTCCTTCATCTGTCCATTGCTTTTAAATTTCACACCGACACAATTAGTCTGCTCCCCTGAACCAAAGATTCCCTGACCAAAGATTGCATTAGCAGACGACGTATGATAAATCTACAAAGAGTAGTCAGATTCATCAGGTCTGGTAACCAGACTACCACACAATCCCTACAACATAACATGAAACAAACCGGAATACATCCATTGTAAAAAATGGCATCCCTCCGCTTACTGAGCCAAAAAGGAATCATTTTTAAACAGTTATTTCATCAAGTCTACAAACAGATGGAAGCCCACAAACCACGCAGTTTATGCTGCCCTACATCTACACAATCCTACAATGTTTGGAGGCAAACAGTCTCTTTTTTTTCAAAACAAATTGTAGGTACACTTTTCATGGTAATGACTCGCGCATAGATTCTAACTTGAATATGTGCAAACTCCTATAGGTATCCCGCACAGGGCGCGGGTTCCAGCAGCATTTTAATTACAAGCCCCCTTTGTAAACTAAATGTGAACATTGTGAAGAGATTTCTGTTGTTGATTTTGGATTTTAAAATGGTCAGACTTGGTGAGTCTCTAATCTACCGGTAAAGAATTCCACTGAGCTATAGTTCTTGGCAAAAAAGAAACTTTGTAGCAATCCTTATTTATTTGAGGACGACGGAATGACAGGCCTGTATTTTGTCTAGTGAATCTTTTTTGGCTGGTATTGATGGAGAACTTGTTGACATTGATGGAAGCAAGCTGATAATGCGCTTTGTACAAGAGGATCAGTCGGGCGCTAAGCTTTCTCTCTTCGAGTCGTTTCCATGTGAGGTCCCGAACCATTGAAGAAACACTACTATTTCGACTGAAATCTGTTTTCACGAATCTGGCAGCCCGTTTTGAACACCTTCCAAAGCATCAATGTTAAAGTTTGATGATGCGGATCCCAATGTTGAACAATACTCTAGTTGTGGTCTGACGAGAGTCTTGTATGCCGTAGCTTTTACTCCTTGATTGCAATGATAAAAATGACGTCGTAGAAGACCTAAGGGTTTTGTTATCTTTGGTGACAACTTTGACAATATGGTGGTTCGGGTTATTAAAGCTTGCAGTTTAAAGTGACCCCAAGGTAGGTATGATTATCCACTGTTTGAAGTTGAAAATCTTCTATGTTGTTGTATTCATGAGTGATCTTTTCTTGTGGGTGATATGCATAACAGCGCATTTCTTGGTGTTGAATTGCATCTGCCATTGATTTTACCAATCACAGAGTGAGTCAATGTCCTTTTGTAGAATGATTGGGTCTTCTGCCAAAGCGATCTTTCTGTATATGATACAGTCATCAGCTAGTACAGTAGCCTCACTGTAGACTTGATGGTTTCTGGAAGATCATCATTTATATACAGAAGAAACATCGCTGGGCCTAAGACTGTACCCTGGGGTACTCCCGACAGGGACCTTCTCTGAAGAAACCCCATCAATGATGACTTGCTGTGTTCTTTTTGTAAGGGAACATCTCATCCATGAAATCATTGATTCTGGCAGACAACTGTGACGAAGTTTGGCTAACAATCGTTGACGTGGAACCCTGTCAAATGTCTTACTGAAATCTAAGATTATACAATCAACTTGACCTCTTTGATCTAATACTCCAGCAAGGTCCTCAATTGTTGCAACCAGTTGCGTCTCACATGATCTGCCTTTACGGAACCGTGTTGATTATCTTGTAGCACTTTATATGTTTCTCAATGACCCAGTATGACATATTATGTGTTCAAGTACTTTGCATACAACTGATGTGAGCGAGATGGGACGATAGTTAGAATAATGGAACGATATTTGCATGAAGCCAATCTGAAGGCAGGGTACCGGTATCAAGCGATTTTTTTAAATATGAGTTTAAGTGTGGGTGCTATGCATGGGGCACATAACTTTAAAATATGTGGTGATATGCCATCTGGACCGGGAGCTTTTTGAGGTTCCAAATTATGTAGCAGTTTTTCAACTCCCTCTGTAGTAACTTCGATAAATGGCATTTCAGCAATATTACTTGCACCAAGGTCAGGAGTGTTGAGATAATCTTCAACGGTGAAGACTGATTTAAATTGTGTGTTTAGCACCTCAACTTTTTGTTTTGATGTTGTTGCAATGCCCTGTGCTGTATTAAGAGTTCCTACTCCAAAGGTTTCTCGTTTCCGAGACTTCACAAACTTCCAAAATGGCTTGATATTATTTGTAAATAAGCTATCGCCAACAACATCTCTTACATAGCGGTAATATGCATGGCGAATGCTACGATCGATTGTGTATGTGGTAAGTTTTGCATAAACGTCTATATAAATACCAGTGTCTACTGGCTTGGATGTTGATCTTGCTAAATTTGATGCAGTTATGCATGTACGTATTCACTGACGTCCATTTGGATATGGAGAATTTTGGAATTCCACCTTCTTTTTTATGCTTACTACGTTAGTAATAACCATGCTCATGCATGACTAGCGCACTGTCAAGGTATAGGCCTACTCTTCCCCAAATGTTACAAATGTACACTTCATTTTAGATCATCAGTACAATGCTGGGAAAGTATTCCATATCTCACCGCCACTTTTTTGCCCTTGATATGACTTGACAACTACCAAGAAGTGTAAATCTGACGAAGAAATGATAATTTAGGAGTGAGAAAATTTAAAGTTTTTCTTTAAAAATACTTAGACATTTCTATCATGGCCCATAGACTTTGTACACGAGGTCTAAGGTGGTGGTGAGATATGGAATTCTTTCCCAATGCTGAAAGTATGCATGAAATTAGTACAAGTGTTACAAATGATCCATTTACATTTTGGAGATGTTTTCATTCGGTCATCATGGTCAGTTCCTACTAAAAATGGTTCACATCAATTTGTTTTCTCCATGCAGATTTACTGACAGATGTTTCAGATTTGTTAATGACTGTTTGTGATTGTGTGTCGGTGACTGATCATCAAAACACCAAACCGTTTGTGATGCACAGGATTAGGAAAAGAGGTGCAGTCACAAGAAGAAAAGGACCCTTACCTTAACCCTAATGCTAACACACGTCCGGAAATTGGACCGTATTTATATTTATTTTTTTTGGGGGGGGGATCTATGTGTTACATTGAATTTTACAATTTCTTATGTTTTTCTTTATTTTTAGACACCCCAAAAATTTCAAATGGATCCAAACAAATCAAAAGTTTCATCCAAGGGTCTGGATCAAAGGTCACCCCCACGCAAGGAAGTTTTTGTGTTAGTATGGGTCCCTGACCTCACCAGGGTCAAAGGTCATGACATCCCAAAGTTCTATCTCCATATACGTGTGCACAAATCTTTGACCCCGTAACCTTGGACCCCATACGAGTTAGGCACCCACAATTCACGGTTGGACATGCCCCACCGGGGCATACTACATAATTGGCGACGGGCCCAAAAAAAACATTTTGAACAATTGACAATTGTGAACTTTGACCCGATCCACACCAATCGAAACTTTGAGGTCAGGGTCG
Organism: Mediaster aequalis; assembly: GCA_032356045.1. Taxonomy (NCBI): domain Eukaryota; kingdom Metazoa; phylum Echinodermata; class Asteroidea; order Valvatida; family Goniasteridae; genus Mediaster; species Mediaster aequalis. The sequence goes on along the minus strand of JAULKO010000104.1, from coordinate 161,519 downwards.
GGGTCAAAGGTCAGACCCCAACCCGGAAGGTTTTGGCCAAGTATGGGACCTTAACTAGTACGGGTCAAAGGTTATGACCTTTTAAAGTGTTACTCCCGTAGAGCTGTGTTAATGTTTGACCCCATAACCTTTGATCCCATACTAGTGAAGGTCCAATATTTCACCGATGACCCCACGTGACCTTTACCTCCAACATGTTAACCTTTCAACTCTTAACTCAAACCTCTCCCAAAATATTTTCCCTCAACCCCAACCAACCCTGACACACAACACCGTAAAAACCCAAACACTCCCTATGCATTCAGTGGCGTTCTTTCGTTTTGGACGGTTGGTCATGACGAACCGTCATGTCCAATCACATTCCTCGCTTAATCTGTTCTTCTTGAACCACGGTATTTCCAAATATAATTTACGCGATAGTCGATATAATAAGTATCACTACAATCAATAAGAATTTTAATACAAGCTTATTGTCTAGGACATTTTGTCGATGTAACATCCATGGTGACTCGGCACTTAATGAACTGGCGGGGCAAGGACACCGTGTTTATAACCATACGGTACCGTATTGAAATCATCTACGACCATCTTGCTGTACACCACGCGAGTGTACTTGACTTGGTCAATATTTCTTTCGTCTTGCCTTTTCTTATGATCTATGGGGTTCCGATATAACGATTTTGTAGGGACCCACCTGTTTCACCATATCAACCACGGAACTGAAATTGATTTGCTGCAAATTTCTAAAGTTGAGGGTGAATTCCCTGACCTTACAGCACGTCTTACCCGTGTCTAATCGATACGCGTAATTCCCAAGAAAGGTCTCTATGTAATTGCTGTCTTTGGGACTGATTTCGTTGGTCAAAAAAATTTAATGTAATGATACAATCAGTAAGACATACATCGCGGTGTTTACAAACACGCGAATACCCATCTTTTACGCCTTTTTGTGTATCAAACTCCCCCCCACCCTTAGTTAAACATCCAACCTCTAGATGCGATTACTTGGACACAAAAATTCATAAGCACCATTCGAAATATTACATTGCTGACACCCAATAATAAGCTTTTCAATCGTGGCATCTCTGTAGTGACGTTTCCATTCAATAAGCGCGCTAAAGCACTGTGCCCATTCGTTGTATTTTTTTCTTCCTTATGTTTATTAATATCTGCGTCCGAAGAGCCGAGACGAGCTCTTCCCATGACTGCTGACATCCAAGTCCCGTGGCTACGTGATCGTGTTCTTTTAAACGATTGGACGCAAGTTCACTCATCTGCCGCTCTGTTACTTCTGCAGTCAGATGTTTTAATCGTGGAAAACAGTTCTCCTTTTGATTTTGTTGACAATTTTGTATTTCTTGGTAGATATCCATGTTTACTGTTTGGTTTGCTCAGATTGATGTTAAACGGTCGTTGACACAAAGTCCTGCTAAAATCCAATTACCGCTCGTAAAAATAAACTCAACGCAATGATCTATTATTAACGATCTATTGTACGATAATTCCTCAAAGACACCATTGACTTTTACGTCTTTTTGACGTTCCATTGTCCGAGGGATTATCCGCCTTCAAAAAGACCGCTTCCGGACTTCCCACAGACACATGCCAGTCCCCCCATCAATCCCTGTGCCTCCACTGAGTCCATTGTCCGAGGGATTATCCACCTTCAACAGACCACCTCACGCTGGCCAATTACAGTGTATTGTCAAGGGATTATACGCTCCAAACACCTGGCCGAGCCCCTGTATTACGCGGTATCATATATGTATTCATATTTTATCACTAGGGTCACATATTCCATATTTACCCTTCCCCATACAAAAGGTCAAATTGTCATGAAATTCATACCTTCTTCATAATCCCTATTCATCCTTTTCCGGGGTCAAACTGTCCTGAAACCCACCACTCTTACCATACATTATTCATCCTTCTCTTCACAAAAGGTCAAACTGTCCTCAATTTTAAACCCTTCCTAATTCATATTCATACCATCATTTCTATACACCATCCATATTTATGTGACCTTTTCATATTTTTTTAGAAAAGGTCAAATTGTCCTGAAGAGTCCACATACACTACTAATTAACTTCAGTACGGAGCCCGTAAAGGGACATTCGATAAACAAATTCTTTAGGACGAAATCATTTCAAACCTTTTTTTTTGTGCGCTCGAAATCGTTTTCGAGCGCTCGAAATAATTTCGTTAGCTCAAAATGAATCATTTTGTTCGTTCGAAATAAATAATTTTGTTCGAGTGCTCTAAAAAAATCATAATTTTGAGCACTCAAAATAAATCACTTCGAGCGCTCCAGATAATCATTTGAAGCGCTCGAAATAAATCATTTCGAGCACTCGCTAAACAAATTTGAGCACTCCAGATCAGATCAATCATTTCGAGCACTGGAGATAAATAAATTCGCGCTTGAGATAAATTATTTAGAACGCTCGACATAAATCATTCCGAGCGCACAAAATTTCGAGTGAATGAAATGATTCAGAGCGCTCAAAATTATTTTGAACGCACGAAATACTTCATTTCATGCGGACGACATGATTTATTTCGAGCGAACTAAATGATTTCGGGCACTCAAAATGAACGCAGGATATAATTTATTTTGAGTACTCGAAATGATTTATTTCAAACAAACGAAATGATTTCGAGCACACGAAATGATTTCAAGCGCATCAAATAATTTAGTTCAAGCGAACAAAATTATTTTGAGTGCACAAAGTAATTTAGAGTGTATGACATAATGAACTGAAATTATTTCATCCAAAAGAATTTTTTTTTTGGAATGTCCCTTCACGGGCTCTGTACTTCAGGAAAAAAATACCTAAATTATTGCAACATTTAATAAATCTTTTGCCCAAGATGACATCACTGCAGTACTTGTGCTCACTGAATATGAAATTTAACATTGAAAATCCAAAGCAAATTGCTCTTAGATCAAATATCACCCTTCAGAAAGGCAGGAGACATGTTGAAAGTGATCAACGACTCTTAGATATAGACAAGTGGCACCAGTGCGCTAGATGGGACTTGATACGCCGTGATGAAAACAGCTCTCAAAAGTAACTCTTTTTTATCATTTCAAGACAGAAATAATTGCCTGTTTTTATTGTATATACCCTCATCTACATAAAACTACAGATTTCTCTCAGCAATCCACGTGCTCTTTAAAGTCATGATCTTACAGAGAAAACATATTGTGTTGTGGCCAGTCAATAAATTCTAACATAGGATAATGTTGCAATAAAGGAACCATCACCTATACAAAAAAAAGGTGTGGAATGTATTTGAAAGTTGACAGTTCTAGTTACAATGTAAAATTACTCTTTTTGTTAAAGTAAAAACCTATCACATTTACAAAAAATTGGTTATACAGGCGAGTAAAAAAGGAAGACAAAACCAAAGTTTCCCCAATTTCGTTAATAAATTCTGCATTTGTAATTTCATTGTTTAAGAGTGGAAAAAGAAATGGAATGGAAAAGAAAGCCCCATTAATTAGCTTTCATTTAGAAGAAAATCATCGGAATCACTTGTTGGCAAGTACTTTTAGGATTTTGCACACGGAATTAAGAAATTACATACGCAGAATATCTCAACAAAATAAGCCAAATCGGAAAATACGACTGTACATCACATGCGCAGTAGGCCAATCATGGCCCACTAAACTTTTGGATAAACAAGGCTCCATTTTGTGCACAAGTCAATGGGAAAACTGATAACCAAGTTTGGAATTTCAAAATTCTCACGTAATTTGCTCAAAATACATATCAGTAAAAGAGATGATTGTTTTTCACCCGAGTTTGAGACGTTTTTAAAAATAAATTTGAATGGTATCATTCTAAAGGCTCCTATCACTATGTACATGGTGAAAGTTTGTTTAATCAATTTTTTTTTCATTTCTGCACAGGCGCACTGTAATTCCGATTTGGCTTATAGGTTGAGACTTGTTTGTTGGTTGGTTGGTTAGTTACTCATCATGTATATGTGGTGATATTAAACATTTACACACCCATCACATAATATTGAGCCCTATCAGGCTTTTAGAACTGATTTTTGTGACAAATATAATATCAATGCAAATGTAGATTGTGCATAGGGATGGCAGTACATGTATTGCAAAATATACATTTAAAAAAAAATTAAAGGAACACTCAATTCCTAGAAAATGTTCAGACTAGTCCTTCAGCCTAAACTAAATGTGCCGTAATCCTCGACAAAATGACCCATTGAACTATGAAAAATCACCAATCAATCATATTAAATTTTCGAAAAATGATGCTCAAAGTTCTGTCACTATGAACCAGGAAATGTCTGAAACTCTTTTCAGTGTCAAAATGTCTAAAACTTAAGTAGGGATTACGATTCAGACAGTTCAAATGTCTGAATCGTAATCCCTACTTAAGTTTCAGACATTTCAAATGTCTAAATCGTAATCCCTACTTAAGTTTCAGACATGTTGACACTGACAAAAGAGTTTCAGACATTCCTGGTTCATAGTGTGTGCATTTGTTTTGTTTATTTAAAAAAAAATACAAGACGAAAAAAAACGCCCCATGTGCATATAATTTCAAAATGTAATGTTTTTTATTTGTGCCACCTTGCATCACAAGGAAGTTTTGTTTCGTCAGCCATTAGAGCCAGCCAAGGACATAACTACAGGGGGACCTGTGCCCCTTCACCCATACACCCACGCACTCGATTTGAAATGCGGCTGTGCTGTAAAAGTTAAGCCAACTGCATTTCTTCTATGTGATGCAGTTGCCCTCTAGAATAATTGGTGCTTCCCCTTGGTGTCCCATGCGTTCTTGACCCTAGGGTGAAGACCCGCGCTCCGCGCTCCCCCCTCCCCCAAGTTGAAGTGCAGTTGTGCAGCTCTGGAAAAATTATTGTCACCAACATTATTGTCACCAACATTTAGGGCATGACAAGGTGCATCTGTTCTGTCATCAAGAGTAATCAAGTACTGCCATCACACTGTTACGTGTCTGCACCTTCTTATTTGTTGTTGTTGCTAATTTACAGCAATTATTTTTTGTTTTGTTAGTTATATTCAATTGGTGTATCCCAAAACCACATTTTAAGTAGTAAAAGTATGATTTGAGGTTATTTTTCACCAATTTCCATTGCATTCACTTTTATATGAATATGAAGAACTGAATACATAGGTCACAGACACCTACAGAGTGACATATAAAGTGATAAAAATGGTGGCGGTCCAATTTTCTTTTTTTTCCAGAGCTGTATTTCTCCTCTGTGGGGCCCTCTAGAAAAACTGGTGCAACTGCTGGTTTCCCCCTGCATAATTTGTTTGACCCAAGTTAAACCCCTGCAAACGAGTACAGCTAACCATGAACTTACAAACCCTCCCTCAACTGACCTACATGTATCGCTCATTAGCACATAGCGATACCCCTAGACAACCCTGTGGATTTTTGTGCACTGATTCTTGTTTGTCTAAGATTTTGCGCATTCCGCGTCCACTTACAGTTGATGTGATTGCACAACATTTCACAAGCTGCAATACACGTAATTCTACTGCGATAGGCCAATTGCAAGTAAGCGTTCAGTAAAACATCATATATCTAATACAAATCTTACATAATTTCACAAATGTTTGAGTAAAAGCCAGTAATTTTAAAGGCAAAGAGAGACCACTGCTCTGCCTACATAAATCTGCTCTATATAAAACAAAAATTAAATACATACACTGATAATGATTTATATGAATATTATTTCACTGCTCTCAAAAATTACTGTTTTCAGGTTTTAAATACAGGTGAACCTGCATCATTCTCATGTGATCAAATGCTGATGAAAAACCTACACATTTTTATAAACTGTAAAAATTGGATCGGTTAAAGATGTACTGTCCGTGCTCTTCAAAAAATTGAATTTTTTTTCTTGCAACAAATTTTCAAATTGTATTTGTTATTCTAACGAAAAAAAATCCCACACAAAAAAAATCAGCCTATGGGGCATAAATAATTTGCAATTTGTAAAGTAATAATACGATAACTAAACGTGGGCAGATTTTCTGGTTTGATGTCTCATTTAAAAATGAATAACTTTTGTATTGCTAGAAAAATAGCAACTGAAAAAAAAAAAATTTGGGTGAAACTCCAAAAGACCATGGACAGTACATCTTTAAAGAAAAGGAAAATATGTTGATAAACTATATCTTTAGGTCGGAGACAGGATTCACAAAATGCATTGTACGTGCAAGAAAATAGAAAAGGGAAGAATCAAAAGAACAGGTCATGTTCCGATGAAAGAAAGTACTGATTCACATCTCTGGACAATTTCAGTACAGTTTCCAATAACTAAGTTCAGCTTAAGCAAGTCCTTAACCACTTGACGGCGGAGGATGTGTTAACACGATCTGGCAATGTATAATCGCCCAAGCGGCTGACGCGTTAATGCGCCAAGCGTCCATGCGCTTCCAACGGTGGACGCGTATACGCGTCTGACATGCACGAGTGATTCCATTGTTTTTACACACACACAC
>JAULKO010000104.1:91662-105969 GCA_032356045.1 Mediaster aequalis | reverse complement strand
CGCGGTGAGTGTTGTTCAGCGGCGCGGTGAGTGTTGTTCAGCGGCGCGGTGAGTGTTGTTCAGCGGCGCGGTAAGTGTTGTTCAGCGGCGCGGTGAGTGTTGCTAAATGGTGCGGTAACAATCTCTTCAGGTATCCCCTCTGCTCTGTGGTACAAGTATAGGACGAAATGTTACATATAGGGCCATTGCATTTTTGTTTTTGCTAAAGAAGGAATTGTTGTGATATTTTAATAGATGTTAACTTACTGAGCTAGAATTCCATTGGTAACATGTTTTTCAATCTACCACGTTGCGACCATCTTGGATTTCAAAATGGCTCCATTTTCAACCAAATTTCGAAATACACTGTTGTAGTCGAGTACTTTTCGAGTCCAAAGTATACTTTGATGAATTACGATGGTCTACTGTGAATCAAGCTCACACTATAGAGTATCAAGTCTATGGCCATGGAATTCCCAGCATGAATATGAGTAGGAGTGTTTTGCCATTCAAGTGTACAAATAATGGGGAAAAGGAACCAGAAAGTACTCGGAAAAGTACTCGGCGAGTACTTTTCCAGTAACTTTTAACGTAATGCATACATTACAACTTGACCTAGAAGGAAAAACACTCAAAACTTGCCTTCAATCAAAGCACACAAACCACAGTTATCATACTCAGACTTGATTTATACTCTACCACTGGAATGCTAAGTACATGTGTGATTTGAAAAAAAGTACTCGGAAAGTACTCGACTACAACTTTGCACTGTACGTAGGATGTGGCTGTCCCACAAAGTCAAGTCCATACTTGGTGGCAAACCCCATATTATATGGCCATAAACATGTACCTCGGCATAAGGCACACAAATGCGTATATGTATATCTAGTTGGTAATGGCATCCATCAGATGGACTCCAATTTGGCCGCTCATATGTTCAATGGTGTCAAAAATATGGGTTTGCCACCAAAATGACTTCATGTGACATTCGGATCCAATGGTATTATTCCAATTACGTCTCAAATGGCAGCCATTTTGATATATCCAAGATGGCCGACATCTAAATGGCCTTCATGTGACATTTGGATCAAAAGTTATCAATCATATTAGGTTTGAAATGGCGGCCATTTTGAAATATCCAATATGGCCGACATCCATTGGCGACGCCTCATCAGTATTGTGTTATTTAGATTCCTTGTATCAAAAACATGGGGTTTGCCGCCAAAATGGACTTCATGTGACATTCAGATTAAGAGTTATTATTCGAATTAGGTTTGAAATGGCGGCCATTTTGAAATATCCAAGATGGCCGACATCCACCGGCAGTAATCAATATTATGTTTTTTTAGATTCCTTGGTATTACGAATGTGGGGTATGCCACCAAAATGGACTTCGTGTGACTTTCACAGCCCAAGTTTAGGTCTCAAATGGTGGCCATTTTGAAATCCAAGATGGCCGCCACGTGGTAGATGGAAAAAATGTTACCAATGGAATTCTAGCTCAGTAAGGTAAAATCTGTCAAAATATCAGAAAACTTTCTTCTTTAGCAAAACAAAATGCAATTTACATTTCGCCCCATACTACACCGCGCGCGCCGCGTGAAGACACTCATCACGCCACTTAATAACAACACTCACGACGCCGCTGAACAAGACACCGCGCCGCTAAACAACACTCACCGCGCCGCTTAATGACACTCACCGCGCCGCGTAAAGCCACACCACGCCGATTAACAACACTCACCACGCCGCTTAACAACAATCACCACGCCAATGAACAACACTTACCGCGCAGCTGAACAACACTCACCGCGCCGCGTACGGACACACACAACGCCATTTTAAGTGGCCTTTATAGTACACCATAACATCCCCCCACAGGATTAACTGAGAATATACAAGTGTGTGCATTAAACAACCTACTTGCGACTACTGGAATAGAGCTCTGGATTTGCCCTTGGTTGTTGCAGATTACCACTCGGTCGTTCTTCCAGTCTGTCACTGCAATCTCATCAGATTCAGCAGCAGCAATGCCTCTACCTGACTGAAACTCTCCTGGACCGCTCCCCTGTTTGCCGAACTCATGACACAGCTTCCACGTGTCTTTCTGCACCACCTTACCCAGATCGATGTCAACGTTTTGGCTCTGCATGAACACGGGATATGACTGCATTCCTGCAACCTTGGGTGGATGTTGACTGCTCAACTTCTCCATGTCCTGTCTGATTACGGGATACAGGGAGAGGAAGTCGCTGTCAGATGCAGTATCTGTGACATCTTTTGCTGTCTCCAGTGAGTGTTTCTTTCTTTGCAGCATCTCACTCAGTGCCTTCTCATGCTCGTTCAGTCGTTTGTTGTGATCCTGCTCCTGGACAGTGATCTCATCAAGTATCCGTTTCTCTTCAGCTTTGACCTGCGCTATGACCTCAGCAGCTCTGTCTTGCACTACTCGGCGAGTCTTTCCCGTGTTGTCGTTGAACGCCTTCTTAGCTTGAAAAGTATCCCGTAGAGACTCTTCAAGGCCTTCTATGTCTGAGCTGAAAGCGGGAAAGTTATCTCTCAGTGACTTGTTGTATTCTTTGGAAGCTGTTTTAATGTCGGTGACGTTATGTTGACTGTGGTCCAAAGCTGTACAAGCATGGCAGATCGGCTCTGCGCACGTTTTGCAAAAAAACTGTTTCACATCCCTATTGTGTTTTTGACATTTGTACTCCTCCGGTTGTTTGGTCAACTTCACTTTCCCCTGACGAATTTCATCCAGTGTTGCGATAAGGTGGCTTGCACAACCTGCAATGCGTACGTGTGATCCGGAGCAGTTTGTGCAGATATTTTGTGCACAATCCAGGCAGTGATTTGTGGCTTCCTTTTCATCTTCACATATCTCACAGAGTAGCTTCGTGTCGCCTGAACATGCTACTTTTTCCTGCAGTGTGATCCCCTCCACCAGACCAATCAAATGGAAGTTTGTTATGAGGCCCGGAATGCCCGTCTCTGGAAGTGTCATCTCCTGTTGACACAAGGGGCAAGGAATCTTTGGAGCGCCTCTGTATAGTTTGTCGTGGTATTCCTTTAAACATTTCTCACAGAAGCTGTGCTGACAATCCAATACTTTCGGTGTCGCATACCGTTCACAGCAGATGATGCACTGCAGGTGATTAACGCTGATCGTATCTAAAGCTGAACGTGCTGATACCCCATTAGCCATGCCTGCCAACAAAATAAGAAGAAACGAAATATTAAACTTTATTTTGTATGTAATATTACTCTCCGTAAGGGAGTCTTTTTTATTTCTGCGGTTCTCATTTCTGACCGACCCTAATTTTGGTTCCCGACCGAGAAAAACAACAACCTCTGTTTATGCCGCCTACCCTGTCTGCACTTTAGGGGTAATTCGTCAAATGTTCGTGTAAAAAAAAAAACACGCTGAAAATAATGTTTAATATCGCGCACCTGTTGTACGTGCATTCATAACGGAACAAACGAACAGTGCTTGTGCCACCATTTCTGCACAACGTACGTGTACATGTACGATGAACAACAAACACTGTTTAAAGCAATGCAGTAAATGGTCCCCGCCGCATCGGGACCAACCGTGATATAAAGATTAAATATATTATTTCACCCTTCGCCTGTTTCCATAAACTATTTTTTTATGAGGTTTTCCATCTTTTGCAGAGTCAGTGGTTTAGACTCAAGTGTGACATAAGTCCTTTTTTATGCGATTTGACTTCAATGATCTTGAGTTGGAAACATTTAGTTAAGACTGTTATTGAAAGTTATTACGTGACTGAATGGAAATCCATAGCATACACATCCACCGGCGTATCGAAGGTTTGTGTCGGGGATGCCAAAATTAGATATTTGTTTTCCCCTGAGAAAGTGGTACCGACCTTTTGCCCTTCCCCCCCCCCCCCCTCCGCGAATGCTCCACTGTGTATATCCATGGAATATGTTGATGCATAAAGATGGTACTCATATGAGACGTGACTTGATTGTTCAGATTGGGAAACTTATGAAAACATGAATTTCGACCTGACTTGGAAAATTCACCGCCATGGTAAGGTAGGGTGGGGTGGGGTGGTGTAGGATGGGATGGAATTTGGTAAGGTGGGGTGGTGGGGGTGGAGTCGAGTGGGGTGGGGGTGGGGTTGGTCAGTCATCCGCATTCAGGCTAAATGTCAATTTAAAAAGTCTGAAGTTTTTGAAACCGAAAACGTCAATTTGTGTACAGTTTTCATTGAATTCATTTTGATCTATCAGACGTTATTTGGCAGACTCATCTTGAGGAAAAATTCAATGCACACGCTATTTTTATTTGATACTGTGTTCCGTGAATTCGTTAATTTGTAGTCATAGTCCATGATGTGGCTTCATATCCATGATCCGGTAACGAAACTGGGAAGAATGCAGTCTCCTGCAGCCGCTTACATTAGAGATAAATAAATCACTGCCGAAAGAGCCATGATTTTGGGACCGATAAACTTAGTAGGCCTAGGCATACTTTAACAATATTAACGGCCCCAATATAATACCCAATTTTAACCAACACAACAGGCAGAGGGATACCAGATTATATCCACGAAAAAAACTTGGAAACACCATAAATAAATAGTATATAATTGTTACCAGGTGATATTTTCTCAGGAATGAAAATGTTGAAAAAAATTACATTATTCAAATTCATTAAAACAAAAAGTGTCTCTACTAGGCCCCTAGAAACTAATATTATTTTTCATTGGGAACTTGTGTTTGATAAAGAAGTGCGATTTTGCGTATTTGATGTTTTGTCACATTCTTACAGCTGAGGTTTAGACGACAAGAAACATCGCTGGATTCGGGTACGTCAAGTGCCTGCTAAGCGCGTGTTTGCTAAGTATCGGTCATGTGCGTAATATCCAAACGCCTCTTCAAGCATCTCATGTGCGCGTCTTTTGGGGACAAAATAGTGCTGGACGTTTAGCACTTGATGTGCAAACAATTTTTAGAGTGTGTATGTCAGGGGTGGATCCTGATTGGCAAAACAGGAGGGCAGAGTGGGGCGAGAACAGAAACAAGAGAACACAGAGTCCTACAATTTGGGGTTAAGAGGTGCTTAAATTGTGGTTTTTGTAAATGCATGATTTTAAAAGGGGCCGGCATGGCCCCTCTCCCTCCCGGATCCGTCCTTGATGTATGTAGGAAGCACCAACTAATTTGTGGAAAAGTTCAGTTGAGGCAACGTGGTAACGTTGTGATAACGAGTTTGACGAATTCCTGGAGGGTTAAAACCAGTGATGGACTCGAGTCCGGACTCGAGTCCATTTGTTTGGACTCGTGACTCGGCTCGGACTCGTGCCCTTTTGAACTCGGCTTTGCTCGGACTCGGCTAGTGGCTGACTCGGACTACTTGCCGGAATCGAATCAAGTCCATTCAAAAACTGTATTTAAAATTGAGACATTTGTTTAAAATAAAAAACTGTCCTACTTCTGTTGTCTGATAATTTTTGTTGAGTTCTTGCTTAAGAAACCTCTTTTAGATACCCTACTTTGGTCTGTAATCGCAAGCATAGCAAGAGACCGTTGGGCAGTCGTCCGTGCGGCGTGCACGCGTTTTGCGTGAAGCATTGACTTACTCTTAGTCCTCTCCTCCTTGTTGTGCCGACCATCATACCACAGAGTGAAATAATTTAACCCTTTCATATGGACTTGGTCGATACTTGATTAACGATCATTTTTACTTTTTCTAATTTAGAAAGCTCTTATTACTCCGGAAAGAGTTTGCTCATCACTCAGTCCCAGATTAATGTTTGGACCCCTGGACAGTTGATAAATTTCGGACAGGCCAGGACTGACGTCAAGTTTATGCGCACCAGACTACACGAAGCCGCATAAAGTGATGTAACACACTTGACTGGTGTCCTATCCACCTTTGGGATTACACAAGTACATATGCGGTGCGGCACGCGTCACATATTTCGTACTTTCGTTGTTCTGTTTTCATCACAAGGTCCCTGCCTCGATGTCCCTTCGTGGACTCGGCTCGGCTCGGACTCGAATTAGATGGACTCGACTACATCACTGGTTAAAACCTAAATAACCAACTTGTGTATGACCGTCCATCAAAAAAATGTGTTGATTTTCAGTAAAGCGTAGAATTACTGATCAATTATTATGTTTGATATAGGACTTTAAGCCTTTGAAAGCCAATAGATATTCCTTAAAATCTCAAAAAGCCATATCTGGGTTTAGCTTATAGCCGATGATATGCTCTCTTTAAAGTACAAACAATCTCAACAAGTCAAATTCCCGACTAAGACGTTAATTTTAACTTCATATTTGTTCATTTCGTACTATAAGTTACTCAAGGTCGTTTATTTTTACTCAAAAGTAAAATCCATATTATCTTTAAAAGGACACAAAATAAAATTCCCAGTTAAAGATGAACCTGTTGAGTTTAGAGCCTTTTTGAAGTAGATGATTACAACAGTGGAATAAGATTTGACCAATTCCTGGGAGTGTGCAAAATTAACCAACACATGTGGCAACCACATACAGGCAGTCGTGAAATATTTAAACCAATATTGGGCTAAAATGGTAAAATGTTGACCATTTGTTTAAAGAGTACAACCCACATGTATTGTTGTTACGTTGAAAATTATTTGAGAATTTATTTATTTGGTTTTAAATCCTTGCAACATGGAAAATATTGTACTTGAATTGTGCTGCCACAAAAATACTCTAAAGACAAATAAAAATAGCAACACCACACGAACTGTGGGAGGAGAGTCATCAATATGATTGTTTCCCTTAAATATCCGCCCGCGCCTTTCCTTACAAATCAGACAATAATAATATCTTGGCCTCGTTTTCAATAAAATTATGGGTTCTTTTTCTGTAGCCACCAGTTTATTTTCAGATTGTCCGTACAGTATATTTTCATTTGACTCTCCACAAACAAACACAAATCAGTTTCCTGTACTTCACAGCATACTGTGTCACAGACGAACAGGCCGTGCCCATACAAGTGATGTCTGACGTCATATGACCTTATCACTTCTTTTCTATAGAGTCTGACAATCAATCGAACATGTTGTATTCAACAGTGACTCGGTTTTTTTCATGTATGCGTATTTCGATTGGCGCATTTTAAGCACAAGTTAAAACCGAAAATTGTAAGATATAGCAATTTACTACATGGCTTTATGCTTATAAATGCAACAATTTCTTAGAAGCCACTTCACACAGTTTCTAGGGTTCAGCAGGTGAGTCCCATTCCATCATTAAGATTAAGCTCTTATTCCTTCACTCCGCTCCTGGAAATAATTGGACCTCAGTATGTAAAGGCAATTTTTACACTTTCGATCTGACAACTGACGTTTTATCCAGGGGCTTATACGAAGTAAAAACAATGCTGATATATCTGGTTTCGGAATCCGAAAACTGAGTCGTATTACCTAAAGCCCGCCCCACACGAGAGCTATTTCTGACACGATTCTACAGGGCATTGGATCACTTGGTCACCGCAAGGACTCAGTTCGCCTGAGCAGAGAGAAAGTCTGGATGAAGCGTCTCCGGACCATTCAACGCCATGATCTTTACATTCAAGGAAGGAAATGATTAACCTGACACATTCTTTGTTTCTTTTTTTACAGTTCTAAATGTCCTTCCCATTCTCAGTGATGTCACTCATTTTGATGTTATTGTTGTTGTTGTTTGTCTGTTTTCACCACATTTTCCCCTCATTCCTCCCTTCCTCTTTCTGCATCTGTACATTTCTTCCCTTCACCACTTTACTTGTCCCCTAGTAATTACCTGCACTTGTTCCTGCCTTCCCTTCCTAACTTTCACACCTCTTTGTTCCCTTTTCCTTTCCCTTGATGTTTCCTCCTTCCCCAAGACCCTCTTTCTTTGATGTTTCACCCACAGCCCACCAAGTTCCCTTTCCTTTTGCACATCTTCTTTCATTAGTGTGGTTGCAAATTCGTCAGCCTCAGCTAGGATGGCTTCGTCAGGCCCTCCTAACTGTTATACAAATCTATTAAAATCAAATTTATCAACTTATTTGAATTTGTCAGTTGTTGTTAGGTGCATTATAATGGTATTTGCTATTAGAAATGCTATTGGAGGTATACTGACAAATGTGTGGTGCGGTGCTGACGGGGACGGGACGGGGGAATTAGCACTCACCCTCCCCTCCCCATCCCCATTCCCCAAAAGGAAAATTAAATAAAACAGGAGGAACATAAGAGGCGAGGGGAAAGGGCGAGTGAAGAAAAAATGGTGACAAACATCCCCGCCTCCATATGTTACTAATTTCTCACAATCGGAAAATCTCCCTCCTCCACCAATGAAAAAAGTTCTCACCACGCCGCTGGTGACAACTAAACACCACATCATCGCAACCCAAGTACCATGCCTTGCACACTACCATCACATCCTTTGTACTTCCCTGTAGGCGTATATAGTGTGAACTTCAGATGCAGTTTATTAAAAAAGAAAATAACACTGACAACGCTCTAGTTCACAGATTTGTTTTATTGGGTGAAACAATGATACTGTTTTCAGGACTATGCAACTTTATACAGTGGAAATGAATAAGTAAAATTGTACCCTTACCTTTTGTAAAACTCGATAGTTTTGATGATCATACGCTACTTGAATTCGTGAGACATTATTCTGGCTGCCTGGTGCTGTTTGTGTGATCCCGTTCTCTATTTAGCTCACGTAGATCACCTAGAGTTCAGGTTCAGCAAAATACAAAGAAACTCTGGATTATTCACTGCATGTCGTTTTCTATTACAGTCAATAGGAAAAGGTATGTATTCAACAGTGGCTCGTTTTTCATTGTATAGGGATATGCTGAAATGCCACGAATTTACATATCACTACAGCAGCGTCGTCCAAAATGTTAAATTCGAAGCTGTTTGCGAAGTATTGAGGGACCGTGGGATTTTCACTGCGTGTCGAAGTGCTTGTTAATTTTATCTGTCTTGAATGAATACCAAAGTCTGATGGTACGTTTAAAACGCACTAGAGTCCAAAGTAGTCGTCGCAATGCATGCGTTATCTTGATGACTTAAAGACTCGTAACTTAAGAAAGCAACATGGCGCAGCAATATCGTAGCCTAGTTGTAGCTTGTAACAGAATCCGCGAGATGAGGAATACCCAACTGCCAATTATGTATACGACCTGAATCAGTCAAAAATATCTCCGCCAGTGACATTCTGTACTATCGTACATCCGAGTGAAATGAAAATGAAAATCGACAGTTAAAAATTAACTTATTCGGCAAAAATTGTAAAGGAAATAAAGAAAAATGGAAATCACCTGCCCACATAATCGCAAGCAAAGGCCAAAATCCTGCACTGTTTTAAGAGTGTGACTTAGTTTGGGACAGGCTTAAACACAAATAACAGAATAATGACACAAAGGAATTATCCAAATTAAGACAATGATTATGGAACAAGAATATCATATGGAACAACTTACAGTGAAACAAAGCTACATGTGTTGGGGTGTGATTTGTTTGCCTCCACTTAAAAACAATGCCCATCTCTACAGTAGGAAGAGTTTGTGGAAACTATTGTTTTCATGATGTAGGCTAGCTCTTATCTTATTAGGAAAATGTCATCGTGCGGTTTGTGTTTAGTGGTAGTGTTTCAAATCCATCCAACAACAGTCCAACCCAAAATGCATCTACGTGACAATAGAATAACACTTTCCTGTATAGTTGGAACCTCTGATATGTTAGCGAAAACCCCAAACGACTGGCGAAACTCTATTTTAAGGTTTTGTTTTTGTCAGATGAATTCAACGCGGTATTGTTGTTTTCAGAACAGTTAAAGTGTATACAATGAAGAGGGATTCAATGGAAATATATCCTTACCTTTGGAAAACCCGACATCTACGACCATGGGCTACATATGAATACACGGGGTGCATGGCATTAGGCGCTAGGCATGCTGCTATTTTAACTACTTGGTTTACACATTACCCTACGTGCAATTGTTGTAGTTTGCCCTTCGTTCAGGTTCAGCGAATACAAAGAATGGCCAGTCCCGAACAAGTTGTAACTCCCTCTCGTTTATTAAATACACAGTATGCCATAATAAATAGAAAGTAAACATTTCGAAATAGCTCGTTTTTGGTACGGATAAGCAAACGTATCACGAATTTCCATTCACGTAAACTGTGATTCGAACTATTCATGAAATGGCTTTGTCTTGTGTTGGAATCATGACATTATACAGTAAGTATAATTTCTGATCACAACCACTTCTTCAATTAAACAAACGTTCTGAAGCAAATGTGTGCACAGAGCAAGGAATGATTTTCTGTACGCCAAATGCTCCGACATTAGCAGCATCCTACACCCCCTCCCACGGATTAATCGTGATGTACTTGTAGACAATTTTTTTTTCCTTCAGTGTCACGTCAAGTTCAACCTGGCCGACAGGATTTTAGTTTCAGTATACTGCCCGTTCAATTTTGTAGTCGTTTCCGCCTACCTAAAATTCACGCACCATTGGTCCTATTGACTGGTATTCACTTCGCGACTGGTGCACACAAGAGTATTGGCCTTGTTTGTGAGGTCTACCCAACCTCGTCCCCATGGTGTTCGGCAACACGCTTCCCCTTTGTTCCAGCTGCTTTCTCACCCTGGTACCGGGTGATGCGCATGTCCAAACAATTTGGGCATTATAATTAGGTGCATTGCAGATGATCTGTTCGGTGTGAGTATAGTCTGGCGCTGGAAGATAGTTTTCGCGTCCATGAAGATGATGCAGGATACCAAACTGTACGCTACAAAATCCATGCACTGCAGGTACATCGTCGTAATCTTCCGGGCTGGTGCACGAAGCTCAGACTAAATGGATGTCCGTTTAGGTGGGGTTCCATACTTACGAAAATGGATGGCCAGAGGGACGTTTAAAAATGGGAAAGTGACCAATTTTGCTGACTTAGGTTTGGTGATAGAACAATCTTGGACATGTTTAAAGATTGTTAAATTTGTATGTGGTATTTCTCATATACAGTTCTTGTCAAATTCTATTTAACGAATCGTTACTGGCGATTATTACGAATAATCATGTTATTGTGGTAGCCAGTCAGAATTAGGAGGGATACTTTACCATCCAGGGTCTACTATTTGAGAACGAGGATGAAAGTAGACCCTGTGGACGAGGTTGGAGGACTACCCCCTCCATCTCTCTGTGTAAGGCCGGGCTTTATTATCTGCAAAGACACTCTCGTTCAGCAACAGAAACGCCAAAACAACTGACTGCTGATTGAAAGTGCGCCCTCATTGAGTTACATTGATTCACTGATATCAACTGCTGCCAGATCAAGCTTATGAGTCCTGTCCGAGACTGCATGCAATCACGACCTATAATCCTATTTTTCAATATCATTTCCACTCGCTCTCTTCTCTCGTTCATCAGGTTCACCAAGTAAGTAGAGTAAGTCATTACACTTCTTGTAAACATGCTTATTCTAATGGGTAAGAACCAATTATTTGGTTATTGACATTAACAATAGACTTTTGATTTGTATTTTAAATCCTGAAAATGGTTTTTGCATATTTTTTTTTCTTAGAAACTGGTATTACGAAGACAGGAAACACAAATTTAAACTCAAAGGGAACTGGGGGACAACACAGGCGATTCCAAACAGTTCATGATTGATTGTCGGATTGGCAAACATACTTGTCAATAAATACATGAACTTTAGGGTCCATGGTGAGGAGTTCAGAAGAGTCCCGTTGTCATTGTTTCGTCGTACGATTTCCTGCGCCGTGCTAGCAACTCGTCCACTAACTGTGAACATGACTATTTATCTTTGTCTTGGTCTGTGAAAATGACTATTTATCTTTATCTATTTATCTTGGTTGCCATTCATTTCTGAATGAAAATCGCGCAAGCCACCAAAATGTTACTGGCATTGCCCTTTGATCGTACACACGACCCTATCCAAAGGCGCTGATGACGGCAAACGTATCTGCGCCCTCAATGGATAAATTGTATGTGACCCGGGACCATCACCTCCGCTTTTGAACAGCGCGTGCGCACGGAATATACGTGCAGCATGGCAAGGTCACGGCAAGCTACCCGCAATGCTTAGGATCTCCTTCACAATATTTTGTCAAATAAGCGATTTGTGTTTGCACGAAGCGCATACTACCGACATACGAGTGACAATTCTCAACAGCTAATTGTGGGACTGTTAAAGGGCAATGCAAATGCTGTCAGGCAGTCCAAACCACTGTGAAACTCTTGAATGTAATTTTCTATTCAAAATTGAAAGGACGATTAGTCTGATGTGATGTAACAAAGGACGTCCAAAATCACATGCTGTACCGGAATCACAATGGGGTTTAACTTAAGCTCTTAAATCCAGAAATCGCAATACTGTATGTCATGATGGGACAAAAGCTCGCAAATTTGTAATCATCCTTTCCGTTCTGATTAGAAAATCACATCCAATGTTATTGACAAAAAACATTTGAGCTTTTAACAAAGACGGCATGTCACGATTTGGCTGGAAAACAGTGGAGATTTGCACATTTGTTTGCGTCCTACCAGCCATCTTCAGCTGGCAAGTGAGTAAACTAAAATTCAATTCAATTTTGGTATTTCCACCATCTGACAGTATGCCAAATGCTGTAATACGTGTAAGAGAGTTTCGCATTAAGATGGGGAACTCACCAAGTCACCTTGGTTTGGTGACTCTAGGCAATGAATGTATCGATTGTCTAAAAACTTGAGACATAACAAAGTAGGCCCAAATCATTAAAATGGAGTCCTTTTAATGCACTTTTCCAGTCACCTCAAACCTTTTAAATTCGCAGTTAATCACCTCAAACCAATCACTTACGAATGAGACAGACAACACCACACACATTATTTCAATCACTTTTCGTCACGAAATGCATGTCTATTATTGCAATAAACACAAATTTGTTTCTCTACAAATTTGTAACAACACAATATTTATGTAATTACATTATAAAACAAAAATAGACCTAAGATCAACAAATGGTGCAATGTCAGTTAGATTCACAAGGAAACCCTGATAACTAGTTGTATATCTTGAACTACTTTGTTAGAATCTTAAAGAAGCAGAACTTGATAGCCATAATCACTGTCAAATTTGCCTTATTCCAGTACATGTACAGGTGAAGGCCTACTGATTGGTAGCCTAAATAAAATATCTTATATTTTTTTGCCCCCAAACAACCCAACAGTTCTGATACAGTTCATAATAGTTGATATCTGTGGGTTGGCTCGATACAATCAGAACAATGTACAGAGAATATTAGGAACGGCTTTCTTATTAGCTTTATACAGTTATGGATTAATACGCCGTAGAAGTGGGACGTCGCGCAGGGTCGTCTCCCGTAGCGATGTGTCCAAACATTCTCCCGTCCGCCATTTTGCCCATAATACGTAGCCAATTAGGACTAGTCTTTCATTCCAAACTTGTCCAAGAATAAGACATGATAAACATAACAAAATGGGGCAGTGCCTTGTGGCAGATTGCAGACACCACTCAAGTCCTTTCGAATAGTCCTTGAAAAATTGCACAATGCCGTAGAAATGATCACGATTGTTAGGACACATTGCCCTTGGCAATGCGCGACCCAGGCAGGATATGACAGCCACTTCTACAGCGTATTAATATGAATATAATAACACAGGGTTTTCCGTTTAGCAATTACAACGGCCATTGCGAATTACGATAGTCCTTTAGTATACATTATGCTCAAACTGTAGCCTGTAGGTCAAATAACGTAGTTTGAGCAAAACCAAAGCGCGATGGCTCGTAACAGTAACTACTGGAGAAAGTACAAAACTAACATCTGAACATTTTACTACGTGAAGTGCCGTGGCCTCGTGGTCTAGTGCACTGGACTCAGGATCTTCATGATACCACAGATAGTGGGTTCGAGTCCAGCGGGGTCATGGTGCTTGTGTCCTTGGGAAAGACACTTTATCACACATTGCTTATAATTTAAAAATTAAACGAAATGAAATGGAATTGAAGTTTAATTATATTTCTACCGAGATATACCTAGCACTGAAGGACTTACGTGAGATTGCACCTGCCACCGGTATTCTATTGTCACACTTGAGAGAGCTCATTGTTAAAACGAGGAGCACGCCCTATATAACGACACCCTACTGGGTACACCGCAGTGTATTTTTGTGCATAGAGGCGTTTGCAGTCAGCCAATGGGAGGGTACCCGTCATAACCTCAATGTAGTTAGGTAGAAAAGGGGTGGGAGCGTAAGTCCTTCAGTGCTAGGTATGTCTCGGTAGAATTATAATTAAACTTCAATTCCATTCTA